>CATIWQ010741925.1:0-20105 GCA_949673415.1 Euphorbia schlechtendalii | reverse complement strand
TCACGACCCTTTTCTTCGGTCCAACACAGCAACCCTTAATCATCAAGTAGTCATCCTTCACCACTCCATAGTGGGGGAAACCACCCATTGGTGTGATATCCTTCTCAGTCCTGTCGTATTCGGTGATTGCGTTGTGTGATTCCTGGCCATTCTTCCCAATCTTGTAAATCTTCTTGTCCATTTCAGTTCGGTGGTGATATCCATTCTGACCGGCCCTGGCCACTGTGAATGACACTCTAGCAGGATGCCAGGCTCCGATACAAGCCACCTTGCGGAGACCCCTGTAAGTCTTGCGAGGAAGGCGGGTGACACCCCAACGAGTGACGACACCTTCGTAACCCTTACCCTTGGTTACACCAATGATGTCGATCATTTCATCCTTCTGGAAAACAGCATCGATCGGGACTTGTTTCTCGAAAAAGCCATAGGCAAAGTCCACCTTCTGGGCAATAGTCCCACCATTCACCTGGATTTCCATCAAGTGAGCCTTCTTTTGCTTCAAACCCTTCATTTTCCTGATCTGCAATAACATTTCCAGGTAAAATTAGGTTAACAATAATAAGCCTGGCTGAAAGAAAACACCACTAATACTACTAATGTGAACAAAAATAGTTAGCACATGATAATCAATATATAAAAAAATTACGCGTGGAATAAAATTTGAGTACCTGAGTGTGTGCCAAAACACGGACAACAGTTGCATATTTCTTCATTTTCTCAAGCTGAGCTTGGATGCTCTTCTTTCCTTCATCAGACTCGTAACTTTTGGAGTATTTTGTGAAAGCCTTCTTCTTAGATTTGCACCAGTTCTTGTAGAACCTTCTCCTAACTTCTTCACTTAGATGCTGAGCCCAGACAGTGTTCAAAGAACGTAGGCCACGTGGTGTCTTCACATAGCCCACAACTCCAACAATCACCATTGGTGGTGTTTCAACAATTGTAACAGCCTCGCAAGTCTCCTTCTTGTGAAGCTCTAAAGAGACATAATAGAAACAATTAGCAACTTATCCCAAAAAAAAGCCTTGAGAAAAATCAGCATTCGCATCAATGATCAAAATTGCATCAAATGCACACAACACCAAAAAACTTGTGCCAAGCACGATTTATATACATAAATGGGTTTCATATACAAGTATAAAATAAGAACAAAAAGGCCAAGTCATTCATAAAAAAATAGCTGAACAATAACAAATTTATTGATATTTCCTTTCATTCTCAAATCAGATGGAGTAAAAAGGAAAATTTTGAAAAGAATAGAAAAGAAGACAGGAGTCAGAAATCTCGTGTGGATGTGCCGCTCATGGCACTAGTTTCACATGAACTAGGATTGCGTTAGCACAGGAGTATCATCATCCTCATAAGAAACAAGGAAATGTAAAAACAATTGCGGCATCAAGATAAAAGAGACTTCATATATGAGGCAGAAAAATGGTGGTGTAATCTGAGCATAAAATGGTGGTTAACTGGTTATTAGACACTAAAAAATTCGTGTGGCTTCAAATTGTCAAATTTAACACAGAATGCCTAAAGTGATGCTTTTTGTAACACCAGTTGTTTTTATACACTCAAACAGCACATATATTCATGTGTGTGTGTGTAAGCCAATAATTCACGAGAATATGAGATAACAATAAGCAATGAAGAAAAAACAGAATAGATAGAGTCAAGTCCTAAAAACATGCTTACTTGATCCAGGTTTTTCAACCTCTCTCATTATATGAGTCATTCCAGCTTTGTAACCCAAAAAGGCAGTGAGCTTGCACGGCTTGGTAGGGTCATCTTTAGGGAAAGCCTTCACTGCATTCACAAAAATTAACCACCGAATAATAGTTATACAACTTATATTAATGCACAGGTACTATGATATATAACAAATACCACATTAATTAAATCTTAAGAACAACAACTACTGACTACAAACACCTCTGGCTTAGCAATTACATTCAATCAATCAAATGACTAAAAAATAACTAGTACCCTTTCCCCTTTGGCGAGAAGCTCTCTTTCTTGGAAGGAATCCAAGGGACCCATGCCTTGGGTGCTCAAACTTCCTGTGAGACATCCTCTATTACTGCATTAATGCAAAACAAATATAAATCAATTAGCAAGAGAACTGCATCTATTTGCTTATGTAACTTTAGATACCGCCATTGAACTAGATTTATTGAAAAACTGCATATCTGTATAAATACACGCCATACACGATGCAGATCAGCTTCCAAAATACTTCAAAATACTACACATGTGAATATATTTTAAAACAATGAACAAATAAATAAAACGAAAGAAGCCATATACGAGTGTCTGCAGCTGCCTCACACAGAGAGAATTGAATCGATTATCACAGCCACACCATACAGAAATGAAGTATTCAACAAAAAGATGCAACGATTAAGTAATCGAAAACCAGATGAAACAAAATAAATCACTCAATTATTCAGATTCAATTCATTTTCGGCAGATAGAATAAAAACACTTGCATTGAGGGAAAATTCAATCCTAGATAATTATCTTCTATCTAAATAAAACTATCTCAGGTACGGAAATATATGGCGGCGGCGCCGATAGAGAAAGAACACAAGATGCAAAGGAACAAGGGGAAGAGAGGAACACCTAGCGCTATGCGGTGCGGCGACTCACAGTAACTCCAGCTAGAGACTTTCGCCGAACCCTAGCTCATGCATTATATAAACATTTTATTTTCAAACTTGGGCTTCAATTTTCGTAAATTGCAAACAGAGCTTCTACTTGCTTTATTTCACTTATTACCCCAATATATTTTAAATTTCAGGTATTCACCCAATGAAGTCTTTTATTTAAAATTATGACAGATAAGTTATCAAGTCCATTTATTATAATAGAGTAAAGGTAAACTTCAAAACTATGTATTGCGGTTTAACCGTTTTGTAAAAAGGTCATTGTGAAAATTGTTTTTGTATAGGATGCTCGTGGTTTCAAAAGTTGGTAAAAAGACTAAAATATAATTTTTCATTAAAAATAATAGTGTTACAAAAGGTATTTGAATCAATTAAATATTCCTATAATTTAACCATATTATTTAAAAATCATATATCAAAATTTGAGTAATTTCGGGTAATTCTTCATTTTATTATGATTTTTTAAAAGTTATCATCACATTTAAATTAAAAAAAATATTTGTGCTTTTCAAAAAATTCTAAAATTCATTTTTAAAGTGCATTATATTTTTATAAACTAAAATGCAAAATTTTAGTTCAAAATGGAAAAGAATATGCCTCTTATGATATAATTAAAAATTGAAAAAAAATTTTTTACTAATTTTTGAAACTACAAGTACCTTTTTGCAAAAAAAATCACAATGACATTTTTGCGAAATTGTCAAACCACAAGCTATGTTTTTGAAGTAAACTTAGGAAACATGGTTTCATTGTTTTTTTGGAAAGGGACCTGTCAAATTTTTATTTCCAAAAAGAATATGTGATTTTGAAAATTTTGTAAACAAAATATTATATTATATCAAGATGATGGGTAATTTTGTCCAATTTTAACCAAAATTTTGCAAGTTAGTTACACATAAGTTGTGGAAATATTTTTTTAATCAAAAGATGATGGTAAACTTTAAAAAATTATAACAGGATGATTTTTTTTGGAACTTAATCAAAATTTGATGTATGATATTTAATTAATATAAATAAATCATGAAAATGATGAATCGATTAAATTATCCTATGTAGCATCATTAACGAAATCGTCTTTTTATCATTTTCTTTCTAACTTCTTAAAACAACAAACCTTTTATATTTTTTGTTGTTTTTATATGAAAGCATAATATTATCGTTTCAAAATTCAATGAGTATAGGGTACATAGCATATATTGTCATGTACTATAAAATTATTTTTATCTATGTAGCATCATTAATGGAATCATCTTTTTATCATTTTCTTTCTAACTTTTTAAAACTATAAACCTTTTATATTTTTTGTTATTTTTATACGGAAGTATAACATTATCGTTTCAAAATTCGATGAGTCTACGGTACATAACCTATATTGTCATGTACTATGAAATTATTTTTAAGTATCCTAGATTTTTCTCTTTCCTCTCAAGCTACTGTCATTTAGGGCTTGATTCGGGAGCAATTTATCATGCTTGGAAAGAAAGGTCCGAATGATTTCATGAGACAAGGTAAGAAATGAATTTCGTCCCTCTTCCGCCCTTTATTCAGATTTTGTCCCGCCCAACATGGTTAAATTTGGGGTAACATGTATTGAGCTATAATTTTGACTTTCCCATTTTATTATTTTAATCGCACAATCTTTTTTCATAACTCTTATATATTCAAGTGTGTGTATATAGACCATTGTTTCCTTTTAAAAACTCATTTGATTATTTCAAACACAATAAATTTAAAATAATTTTATTCCTTTAAAATTCAATCACTTACTTTATTTTCCTATCCATTCTTTTCCTTTGAACTTTGTTTGGAAGGAGGTTTTTGACGGGAGAGTAATATTCTTACGTTTGTTTTGAAGGATTGTGGGAATGAATTTGAAGAGATATCAATTAATTTCATTTCCCTTCAAACTTTCCATTTATGATCCCACCAAATTGGTGGAATTTGGAAGTAACATAAGAATTTGTTCTTAGATTTTCAACTTCTCCATTAAAATTTCTTCTCAAACATAAAATTTATAAAATTATTATATTCCTTTAAAATTTTATCTCTCACTCTCCATTCCTTTACTTTAAAATTCTTCAATACTTTACTCCCAAACAAAACCTTGTAATTCTTCAGAAACTAGCATTACTCAATTTTAGGCAACCAATGATGGCTGGTCGAAAGATCCACTACTCCACTATTATCTTTTCTAGAAGGGATGGTGACGGGGCAACACGTGATTTTGCGGCTAATGATCCAATGATCGAAACCTAGGTTTTTGGCGACCAGGAAGCCATCTCATCTCAGGGTTTATAAACCAAGAAAATTTGTGAAATCAAAAGCTGAAAAGTCAAACTAGTCGTTCTGAATAAATCTAAAGTATTAAGGTCTCATTTTGTTGGCGGAATGCCTATTCTGCGAAATAGGAGAAAAAATGAATGAAAAATGTCAAATTTGGTAGAGATTTCGTCTAGATTCCGACATAGGAGAGAATATCCATTCCTAGTTATTATAGGACCCATGTAATAATTATTCATTCATTTCAAGGTGGAATAGTTATTCCATGGGTTCTATATTATTTAGGAATAGCTATTCTCTACGAAATCGGAATTTAGATGAACTTTCTACCAAATTTAACATTTTTTCATTTATTTCCTCTTATTCTGCGGGATAGTCATTCTGCCAACCAAACGAGTCATATAAAAACAAAATCATCCCCAAAGCAGAAAAGATGAACAAAATTCCAAATATGTCCTGCATATGGAATCGACAAAAAATTCACCGAACTACTGTAATTATAAAGGGAGAGAGAAACTTAAAGCTCGGTGAACCAGCAGAAGATGAAAGATGGAAAAAAAAGAAGAAAATCCATTTGAAGGCAAAGTAGTGGTTGTCGTCGGACCGTCCATGGTTGCCAGAGTAGATTTAAAAAGAGAGGAGTTTTATTGCTTTAACAAGGCTTCAACATCATGAAATTAATTGTTATGTTTTCTAGTCACCGTGAACAAAAGAATAAAAAAATGAGGAATCAATGAAATAAAAAAGGGGAAAAAGTATAACATCCATGATTTTTTATCAAATACATTAGTACCTTCTAAAATTTTGAAAAATTACTTATAGCTTCATATATTTTGTTTTTGTCATATTATAATCACCTTGCATCTTACTTTATGTGTTATTTTATTAAAATTGTTAACATAACAATTATTTGTTGGTATATACTTTTATTTTGTTACCAATATAAGGTTTGTAATCATTGAAAGTATTTTGTTTGCAATTAATAAGATTTTTTATTTAACATTTAATGTATGATTGCATGAGAAAAATAATAATAAAAACTTTTTAGAAGCTTTTAATCCCTAACATTTCTAAGATACGATATATAAAACTAATTTTTATTCATAAGCATATATTATATTAAGAATTTCAATACAAAAAAAGGATCATACAAATCACAAGAAGGTTATAGTATGAAAGATACAACATAGTGAAATATAAGTCATTTTTAAAACACAGAGAAGTACTTGCATATTTAATCAAAATACAAGAAGGTTATAATTATTTATCCGATAAAAAATGTAAGAAAAAGAAATTGTAAATTGAAAAATTAGAGAGTTAAAAAGGAAAATAATTAATAATAAGTAAAATGAAAAGGGAAAATGTGGCATAAATATCTTAAATTATTCTTTTCTAATTTTAAAAACCAAAATTTAGGTGAAGTTCCTGTAGACTTTTTGTTCAAAATATAATTTTTAATTTTCAAATTCTTTTTATATATTTTTAATAAATATGTAATATAAACATTATAGGAAACCCAATAATTATATATGCATCTATATAAAAAATTATTTTTAACATTTTCCTTCTCATATATTTATTATTTACTATAAAAGCATCTTAATTGGATTATCTATTCTATAATTTTTGACACATAAGCTTAAAATTACATTGTATTATTTCTGGACTATAACTATTTGATCCTCTACAAAACAGATAATCAAATAGAAAATTTGATAATTAATTTAGTAAGATTTTAATAAGAGATTTTTAGTAAATTACTTATTATTTTGTTACAAATTTATTTTGAAAAAATATAACTCAAATTCAAATAAACAATCCAGCTTAACTACTTATTAAAATGTATTTTCTAATTTATCACATCATTATTTTACATGGCATATAATCATAGAATACACAATATATTGATGATGCTCTAAGTTTTAACTCACATTATATATTATTATAAATCTCTATATTTCTCATTTTTGTTTGCATTTCGAAGCAAACACTGACGTTGGTTTGGAATTCTGGCCATGCCATGTTTAAATATATATTTTATTGGTTAATATCTTGTATGGGGTTTAGTCACGGCTAAGCCTCCTCACCCCTCCGAATAAATGTATTTAGTAGGATTCGAACTTTACTTTTCTCCAACTTGTTCAGCTTGCGTTGCCGCACTGATCTTAGTTCAATTAGTTAATCTTCAAAAAATTCAATTAGTTAATCTTCAAAAAATATGTGAAAATGACTAGAGATCCATTTTGAACTTCACACATTTCCAAAGACCAATTGTTTATAAAGTAAAATATTATCTAAAATTTAAACAATGTTCAACATATATAATCATGAAAGTACATAAGAATAGCGTAACCGATTTACCATCAGTAATTTACTCAATTTTGGCAGTTAGAATTGATGAGAAATAATAAGCTGGGGAGATGTGTCTTTATTTGTATCCATGTATCTAACAATGATACGTAAACAAATGTAACTAACCCTAAACCATATTGGTAAAACTCTCACCAATATTAATGAAATAAGTAGTTACATTAAGCCTATCATCAATTTCTTTAATTTTAAGCTTAGCACTAGAAAGTGCATCTTGACACATATGTAGTGCATCAAAGCACAGCATTATATCGTAACTCGCAGTTTCGGATTCTCCTTCTTCAATCTCGCCAAGCGCACTCCAGAAATTTCTTGAAGTTGTGTTGTAATTGTCTGTGCAGGTTAACAATGCATTCTTGTCTTCGGGTTTCACACCTTTCTTTTTAGCCAACCCACCAATGTAATCTCGACTTTGTTTGGCGTTCTTTATGCCTATCGATAGAAATATTTTTGTGATGTCGATCGCATTTTTAGCTTTAACTGTTCGCCGATCAGATTCTAGGGTTTCGGTGCAGAATGCAGCTGAGTCTCCCATCTTCCCGCATAGTTCTCTTGCAAGTTTCGAAGTTGTTGGTTTTGCTGTTATTTGATACGCGGAAAGAAGCAAGAATGACAAAAAGAATGCAATGACTATTAAAACTTTTCTTTGAGAATCCATTGAGTGAGAGAAAGGTTTCTGTTTTGTTTGTTGTGTGAGAGAAAGAAAAACTCAATTTTCTTATATAATGATATACAGTTAAAAAAATTTAATGTTTTGGATTGTTAACAAATTTGAGGGATTAGAAAAGAAAGGAAAACAAAATTTGTTTTATTTCCCTAATTGGTTATGATTTGCAACAAAGATATTACGATTCTCACAAGATTAATGGTTTACTTTCTTTAATTAATAGTTGTCATTTTTATAATATTTGTTTTTATGGCTAAATGTAATTGTTGTACTAGGTAGAAAATTATTGTTTTTTATTTGCTGCGTTATGTACGTTGTATTTTACTTGGCAAATATTTACCTAATGATCCGATACAAAAAGTTCATTTGCTAAAAAAAACATGTTGATTTTAGATTCCTTGCACATTTTAAACTGAGGGACCCTAGCATATTTATAGGAATTTATTGGTAGTGTAGTTTGATTTAGATGTTAATTTTGTTGTTTAGTATTGAATCGGGATTTTATATCAAACTTTTTGCGTGGATGATTTCTTACTAAAATCCAATATTTTATGATTTGCTCAATTAAAGGGTTGACCATATTTATGGTTTATAAGAGATTGACTACATTTAAATTTATATATCATACAAATAATTATTTGTTAATTTAATTTCTATAAGAAAACTTTTACCATCTTTTGCCCAAATACTATATCCAGGTGAACTCTCAGCATTTCACTCCCATAAACATGGATTTTAATTTTATTATTATGATATAATTAATTTACTTTCTATATTTATCATAATTAATTCTAATTGATTCAATTTGTACACTTAAAATTGAACAAAATATATAGACCGCATAATAAAGTATATCACGGAAGACATGTAAGTCAAAACTATTTTTAACACATTTTCTTACATATTTTTTTATAAAAGAAATTCCATACAAAGAATAGCTTTAATAATATAGCATCCAAATAAAAATTTTGATTTAAAACAAATTATTTTGTCCAATCTGCAGTCACTTATTTAGTTCTTATGCTTGTGCAAAACGTAGTTTACTAATTTCTCTATCATGATTATTTATAAAATGATTCAGTTTAAATTGTAATGAATCCAATCTAAGATAATATGTTCTTCTTAAATCATAATTCATTCAGTTTAGTTAAATAATATTCATCATTAATTAACTTATAAATTTACACCAAAATAATTTAAATCTAGTGCATGTTATATGATTAGTTTGTTTTGCATGATTCATCTAAAAGTTATATCCTCTAAACTAATTCTTAATTACATTTTACATTATTTTTTTAAAAATTTATTTTCTTGTTTTTTATTTATCTTTCACACCGTTTATTTTTTCAATATGCTGCTTTAGATTATTTTCTTCATCTTTATATTTCCCTTCAGAATATGATCCATGATGCTATACTTTTTTGAACATTTTTTACCGATATATATTTGTTTTATAATTTTTATAGTTGTCACATATTTAAAACACATAATTAATTAAATACTTATACATTGTGATTTTGTTATATAAAAAATAAATTAAAACACAAAAAAAGCTAAAATCACATATATATAATATAATTACATAAATTACACATACTATTAATAAATTATAATAAAATCATGGTAAAAATTTAAGAAAATTACGTTGATTAGAAATAAATACAAGAAAACCACAAAATGCAACTAACTATACAATAACTACAAGATAACTATAAAAATCGAAAAAAAAACTCATCATTGAACTTGTTTCGAAGAGAAATATAAAAACGAACAAAAAAGTTTGAAATCGCATCTCGAAATAATTAACAGTTTGTGAAATAAATAAAAAATAAAAAATTGAAAGGAGGAACCACATGAAATATATGAAACATAAGAATGAGAAATGAAATTAAAAAAAATGTATTGATAACAATATTATTCCTTAAAAGGTGAGATATTAAATATTTATTCATAGCTTGTCAATCCTATGTATTTCCCTTAAAACTAACCGTTGAAAAGAACAAACCTTAGAGAACCAAACTAGCGGCTAGTCTTTTCACCACAACTAGAAAGTCAAAGACAGCAAGAGAGAGAAAGAAAGAGTTCACCACACAGAAAAGAGGGAACTATTTACAGCATATAATAAATTTCAACACTACAAATTCCTGAAATCAAAGGTCCAATATGAGTTAAAGAATTTAGAGGAACAAACAACAAAACAAAGCACCCTCTTTTCCTTCTCAAAACAAACCCCAATTACAAAACACCACTCACTTCACCCCAACCAACCAACCAAAATTATATCTAAACAACAAAACCAAACAGACAACCATACCCTTCTTCCATGCCTACAAAAGGGACCTTAATTTAAGCTCCCCGTCGTTCACGTAACTGTAATAACCGTCTTACCCCCTAACAAGAATCCACCGAAACATATCATCATCATCATTGCCCGTGCTGTTACTTTAGCTTCTACTTTCGGTCACATTTGAGTTGGCATTCACTTCAGGCGCTATTTCCCAGCTCCCGCTTCTTCTTCCCCAACTCGAGTGCCTAGTTTCTGACCTAATCGTTGGGGCCCTATGGTCTAGGCTCAGAACCGACTCTACCTCCAAAGCATTATGAGGAGGTCCGTTGCTCCCTCTGCCGCGTATCTCCTCGTCGATTTCTTCGATGTTTCGACGTTGCGAGATTTTCAGCAGATCTTCCCCGATCTCCAGATCATCCTCGATCTTTGGGCGTCGGTCATCGTTTACTTCCTCGGTTTCTACTTCCCGAGTGCTGGGCAGAGTAGGCCTTGGCGCTTCCTCCTGGACGAAAGCCCGGAAGTTGTTCCTTGACCCTTTGACTTTCGTGAAAAATACTTCCAGAAAATTGCCAACGCAACCCAGGTTGTATACATTGATCCTATTGTCGGCTCGATACCGAAAATTTTCGTAGGTAGTCTGGAATGGATTACAAGTAACAATACTTTAACTCGGGCAGTAGTAGAGACTAGAAGAAAACAGCTCAAAACACCAATTTTCGTAAAGATGTCATCTTTTTTGAATCAAACTCGTTGCAATGATATCGAAACAGCGAAAACTTGTTTTGAGAAGAATCTACTGACCTGGTTGGTGGATATTAGATACAAATGGAAGCCAGTTAGCCCACCAACAAACCAGAGTGCTATGAAACAATAGGCCATTAAAACGACTGAAGCGGGCGACTCTTTCATTGCCTTCCAGACTGTGCTTTGATAATCGTCCATCAAGATTTTAATGTAAACGGCCGACATGGCAAACACATACATGCAGAGAAGAGTTGATGACGAGACAAACATAAAGAAGAAGCGATAGTTGCGCTGCACATATAGCAAAATCAAATTCAAATGATCAATACTGCACAAGAGAATAAAAGCAAAATGCATCAACTCCCCCCCTGAACTTAGCAACTTTTGCCTGATGTCACGCTGAACTTTTAAAAGTTCCAATTGGCCCCCGAACTTGGCAAAAGTGTGCCAAATTGCCCCTCAATGCCATTATGGTAGGTTTGACTTCTCAAAGATGTCAATTTTATGAATTTTCTCTCTCCAATCAGAAGTTGACCCGTGCCAACCTTTGCACTTATGCCAAGATCGGGGGCTAAGTTGAACTTTTAAAAGTTAAGGGTGACATCTGGCAGAAGTTGCCAAGTTTAATGGGGTTTTCATTTGGCCGAAACTAAATGGTATAGAAAGTCCAAATACGAGTAAGCTTTGATTTTATGAAACAGCGTACCAATCCAATACATTGGCCAACCCAAGGGCAATGATGATCAAATCTTTCGACACAATTGTTGCAGATGGAGCAGTGGGAGCAACGAGGAGGTCTATATAGCATGCAAGTGTCACAATATTTTACTCGAACGGGAATGCCATTAACCATAACTTCCTTTGTTCGGGGGAATTGGAGGCTTGGGGTTTGTCTTCCCCCAATTTCAACTGATGCTGAAGAATCATAACGGAACTCCTCCTCTGGAGGATGTGAATTGCGTGGAATAATACCAGGGTCGCGAGCTGATGTCAGACAAAGAAGACCCAAAACCTGTCAAAATTAAATATTGGAATTAAGATTTACTTGTTTATAAACTAGATAGTTACCCATTACAGTAAATTTGGATAGAGGGTGAAATAATTAGGATCAAAGGGACCCAAATCAGAGAAAGCATGCCTAAAGTTCTTCGATCTTAACCTTACTTGAAATTTAAACCACCAAGTATCTGATAATTGCACAAACAATCAAGTATATATATCATCCAATATCAAAAAGATAAATTTCTTTCCACAATAAAATGGCCAAACTTTTAAATTTTCATGTACATTATCGGATACTTTAAGGCATTTAGACCAAAAGAACACTAAACAAACAGATTAAAAAAAATACACTACAAGAGTGTTGAAAAACTGCAACACCTTTCATGCTGTTCATCAAAAGCACATTTTTTTCTTTCTAAATGTCTTATTTGTGAGATTTAAGTATTCAATCAACCAAGCCTTAATCCCACGCTAGGTGGGGTCAGCATATGGACAAGAGAAGGTGATTCCATAGACATAACCCTCAAAGTTGAAACCAGTAATAAACCAGAAAACTGAATGCAAATTAACGTGTACAATCAGTAGTTAACATTTAGTTCACTCGACAAGTATATTTACAACAGGACCCAGGTTACATAAATACTAAACACAAGCAAGAAATGAGTTTAAGAACATATATGATACTGCATTTTAACGAGTAAAACAAATCAAAGATGTCATGTGGTAATTGCATACTCAAAGAGGTTTTTTGGCATAGAATACTTCACATTTTTTTTCAAACTAGCAAGTTGGAGCAACTTTTTTAAACATTTATGACTTATGAGATTTAATTATCCAAAAATTAATAATGGATGCTTCATAGGAAAAAAAAACACACACACATATATATCATTAATTAAGCGACCAAGACACAAATTACAAGCATGCCTGAACCTAACATGAAAGGAAACCATATTATAAGAACAGAACTTGATGCTACCATAAATAGAACACTGGTTGCCAATAACAGACGCATCCTGACAGCCCATCATCTATTCACAAGAATATGTACTCAATCACTTATTCTTCGTAAAAAACTCTTACTGAAAAATATATGCAATCAAACACCGATTTGTTCAGAAACCTTACATAGATAGTAAAAGCAATGGCTACCACAATAATAGCATATCCAGCATTGTAGGGTGAAAATTCATGTCGAAGATGTCGTCCAACAAATACACAAAAGATAACAACTGGTACAATTATCAGCAACAATGTGACTAGGAGTGACCGAGCATCAGGTCCAAATATCAATCTCCCACCAAGGATAAATTTCTGTACACAAGAAAAAAACATACGTAAATATTTTACAAAATTTTAAGTTATAACTCATTCGACAAAAAACCACAACAGCAACACAGGTTCTGCTTCTTTTATAAGGTAGGCTTCTTGTTTTCAGAAGTCAAGGTGGGAAGATAAGAAAAAAGGCACAGAAACACCAATATGCACCATAACTTCAAGACACTTAATTCAGAACATGTCCAAACACAAGTAGTTTCCATATTCAAATATGCACTTTTCAAAAGGAAACTGCACTGTCAAACGCACGCACTATTCACCTTGCATGCTAATAGCTTCGGGCCGAAGTTAATGCAGCCTCAAATATTCGTTGATTCTAACACAGTTGATCAGCCAATTACAACTTTGATTAGGAAAGGCTATTAAACAAAACCAACAGCATGCTAAATTCCAAGACAGAAAAAAGGATTAAAAACAAAAACTTAAATTACATATATTAAAGTCTACACATAAAAATGAGAAGCTTGATGCTTTGAAAACAAAAGGTTTTTTTATGTTCCTATCATTACAACTGTGAAGATCGGGAAGAAGAAATCGTTAAACATTTAAGCAAAAAATAAAATTTTGAAGTGTTTACATTCCAACAATATTTAGTCATCAACAATTTAACCAAAAATGTTTAGACTTCTACTGAACACAACTAAACTTTCTTTACACAGATGCCAATCAAACAATTTAATTTTAAATATGAATCTCTCCAACCATTATTTTATGATGCTACAGATGAAACCTACTCTTCCAAAGCAAATGTATTGGCATGAATATTCAACTGACACATATAAAATGCCCTGCTCATTTTATATTCAGCTCACATAGCCCTCTCAGCCAAGAAAACAAAGATGGGATTACATAACTACAAAAATAACTAATTCAAACCCTCCAGAGTGATTAACCTTGTGGCATTTGGTACCTGAATTATTTTCAAGATATCATGGAACGGACCATAACAAGATTAAAGAAAAATGCAATCTGAGAATCTATATATATATAATTGCTAAAATTGAGTTCCATCAATATTCGGACTTAGGAGCCTTGAACCTTACGCAACTTCACTTTTAATAATAGGCCACACATAGTTGTTAAAGGAGCGCCTCACGAAGGGCGACACCCTTAGAGCCTCGACATATGACAGGCTAGGTGGTGTCCAAAAGGAGGGCCTCAAGTGCGCCTCACGGACACTTCTTTCTTAAAGGGTTTAAGTTTGCATAAATATGATTTTTACATCCATTTTTAAGAGTTCCAATAAAAATATAAGGCTAGATATTACTAATTCAATTCTTATGAGGGCTAAATTAACTCAAGTCTAGATATTCCTAATACAACATGTAAAATTTATATATACATACATACCTATATATATATATATATACACATACATATATATATATCCAACAATTCTTTTTAATGGTTTTAACTTACTTTAATGTATTTTCCATCTATTTTTAAGAGTTTTAACAAAAAAATAAGGGTAGATATTCCTAATTCAATTCCTTTTGAGGTTAAATTATTTCAAGGCTAGATACTATTTATGCAATATGTAAATTTTACATGTATATGTTCCTCTAACAATTCTCTTAGTTCTTTTTTGATATGTTATTGCATCTAACTTCACTTTGTAAGCAAAATATTTATTGTAAATTTTTGTGCCTAATGTACATCATGTACACGCCCTCTTGCGCCTCAGTGCGCCTTAGGCCTCTAACAACTATGAGACCAACTTTACATGGAAATACAGATTTTTCTAAAATAAAAGGACAACAAAGCAAAATTTTGAGAGAAATGGCTGAAACACTTTTATAGGTTCCCACTTCCCAGGACCTGTTCACTTTCTTTACAGTTTACACTCTTCATAATAAACTACAGACCGTTTAATGAAGGCAAATTAAACTTGACAATAATTACAAAATTCTTGGTGGCAACTCTATGCATCTGCTTCCTCTATTGCATATGAGGATAAGTCCACGCACACTCTTCTAAAGTAGTTTTACATTATCGAGACAAGATATATATACAATTTCCCCTTCCACATCAATCAAGAAATTATGTGTATACGTCTTGAAGTCAGTGGTACTAGAGACAGATGGGCTTTAGTTAGTAACTTATCATTTATCATAAACCATTACCACTCAACTTACAGTTCCTATTTGATGAATGCCAAAACATGAAAATTATTACATACCGCTCTATTACCATTTCTGCCTCATTCTTTCAAGTTTCAACAAGTTTGATTTTTATATTGAAAAAATAAATGATGCCGTGGAGGATGTCACAGAGTATTATAAATGCCTGGTCCTATTCATTTTCATCTTCAAGAACATCATTCTACAAATATCTAAATGCTACCACCTTCATTCAAGCACAAATCTTGAAAATTTTTCCACAAAACCTTCGACATTCTTGATAACGAAAAAACCAAGCTGCCTGTAAAGTTATCCAATGAGACTTGTAATACCATCAAATATGCACACTATCAGTCAGGCACTAGTGACCATTTCTGTAATCTGTATCATACACTAATACTCCTACATCAGAGACTTGCTACAAAGCATGGAAAGGAAACAGAAGAACAGAGTTCATGGGCATATGTTTAACAAGTATGACTCTAGCGCAATTAAGAAGCCCTCCAATTCCAGTAACAGAAATAAGCACTTTTATTCGACATAACCAACGATTCCAAGAAATTTCTTTTTCTTTATTAGTACAGGGTGGAATAAAGGAAAAATCAAGATAGCCTACAAATTCATGCCGCCATTCATGTATAAGAAACAAAAAACAATCCTAACTTATGGAAGTTCTTTCACTTCTACTTCATAAAGTTAGATTAAAAGGACAAAGATAATAGCAAATTTTCTTAAAATCACGAAAGAATGAATGTAATCACCTCAGACTCATACATGTAATCTTTTTTGATATTAATACAATGCATAGCAACTATTACAAAATCACAATATAACAAAATAAGAAAAAGCCAGAGGGACACAGTTAATTGTTATTAGTATAATGAAATGATTTTTAACACTAATACTAGGTAACAAAAAGAAGCACAAGCACACAGGAAACCACTTCCATTTCTCCATTTACAGGTTCACTCCAGCATACCCAGTTGCATTGTTTACAGTAGGAATAAAAAGTAGTCATTTTTCCCCCAATAAAGGTAGTTAAAAGAAAACAACAAGCGTTTGAAATACCTAAAACCCCCAAGTCTCCATCTATCACTCCCCCGTCGAGTCACAGCAACAAAACCACAAGGAAAACCAAATATAAAACAGAACAGAGAAAATCAACAGCCCACTACAGCAAATCTAGCGAAGCAACATATAAGCCAAACCAACATATAAGCATTCATTAAATTTGAAGAAAAAAGAAAAGCAAACTGAAGAAAGGATAATAGGAAACGGCCTTACATTACTTCCTTTCCAAACTTCGTAAACGCGCTTTGCCATGAGAGTAATCAAGACGCGCCGCCCCCAGTTTGAAAATTCCAGCAACTACGAAGGCAATGGTTGGAAGTTGCTCCGCTCCTTGTTCATCTCATTACAAACGAATTACATTCGAAGAAGAAACGCAATCCAGAAGGGGAAATCAGAGTGAGGCGGGGTTTTGGGGGATTATTTACAATGAAAGAAGGGATCTGAGAGATGGCGGTTTGCAATTGTGGGTTCTGGTGACTCTGTGAGAGCGTTTTTTTGTGTGAGAATTGGAATTTTTCCGTTTTCTAATCCATAATTAAATCAATTTCTTTTGTTTTATTTGAATTTTCATAATCATTAAGTGCACATATTCGCACATTATTATTACTTTTCAAAACCCGCAAAAAGTAGGTGAACAAAACCGTGAGACTCCATTCAAAAATTTTTTTCCCTCAAAATTGAGTTTTTTTTTATGAAAATTTTATTCATTCAATTTATCATAATTTAAATGGAAAAAATAGTTTTATGTCCCCAATCATTGCCTACTAGGAATGTTAATGGGCGGTCCAGGTGCTGCAATCATATTTCGTACTCAATGCTTTTCGGGTATGGGTTTGAGATACCCCATTTAATATTTTAGGCATTTTTTCACACGCTTTTCGCACCCGCATGAGTATCGGATAATCCCTGTCCAATAATAAAAACTCAATTAACAAAATTTTATACATACAACCATTATTCATTTTCATGTTAAAATGATAAACCGTAATTTTTTAAAAAAAAATTAAAATAATATTTTTAAGTACCCGCTTGTTAGGATATAAATACCATAATTGATATTTTTTTATAAAAAAAGAATTAATATTATCATTACACACACATATATTACCGGGTATTTTCATAGGGTTTTATTCGAAGGCGGGTCGAGAACCCTCACGGGGCAAGTACACTTAAATTTGCCCACCTTTCCAAATGACGTATAAGGCTCTATTCTCCTCAACCTTTGAAAGCTGAACTGAACTAGGCTTAACTTAACGGAACTTAACTGAACTTATTTTAGTGTAAATTTATAACTACACATAGCTGAACTGAACTGAACTTAACTGAACTGAACTTAACTTAACTGAACTGAACTTAATTAAATTGTAGTCGAAGAAAACAAGGTTTGATTTTCCTCATTTTCATTCCCGTAAGTGAAATTTTTTTATTTTTTCCCTAACCCATCTGTTTGGATGCCATGGTTTTGGAATGATTCCAGCACTACTTGTGTGAAGGACGAGAGATGAACATGTATAAGATAAGATTAAAAAAACATTACATGTAAAAAAAATTGGATGAAAGACATAGTTGCAGACATCCTATCTAGGATAGTAATTAATTATTTTTATCGAAATAGACATCAAATCAACAAAACTATTGGCATGTGATATGATCGATTCAGTCATATCAAACTACTGAAACAATTAATTTTAGCACATTCATATCAATACATTCATTATAAGTAAATGACTTAATGCATGCGTAGTTACTCGAATTTGTTTTACAAAACTCATCATCCTTGAATTTTTAGAGTGACGTTAGTTCCATCAACTTTCAAACAGGGCATCAAATTGCTCCTAAACGTTACATGTCAATTTCTAGTTTGTTTGACTTTTCAAGATGTCATTTTTTTTATTCTCTCTCCAATCATGTTGACACATGGTGTTGAAGATCAAAATGATGCACAAAATTAAGGAAGTTACGTGATCATTTTGAAAGTTCAAGTGAGCAGTAATTTTTCAGGACAAGTTCAGGAAATTATTGCATTACAACTAAGTAAATGAATGTGTTGCTTTCATTTACTGTCAACGATACATTTATAATATTTTGACAGTACTTTCGTAAAAAAAAATTTAACAGTTTTTTCTTTGTATTTACCCAAATTAATTTAATTATTTAATTCTAGGGTTATTTTTGTATTTGTCATATTTTCTCATAAAATTTAAGCTTTACAAATCTTTGATTTTGTAAAACTCAATAATAAGAATATTTTTCTTTCTTTTACATGAAAAGAAAAAACATTTTTTCCTTTTACCCTTTTTCAAGTTGACTTTGTCAATCCTTATAACTACTTTTTCTCTCTTATTTAGTTTGAATTTTACAACTTCAAATGTCTATATCTCACAAACCGTTGATTTTTTCGAATCGATGCTTTGAAATATTTTGATCTTTAAAATGAAATACACTTTGATTTTTTCGAAAAATAAAATAATGTTTCGCAATCTTATACAGTGTATAATTGTGGTATAATGTCCTTTTTACCTTTTTTCATGAAGACGTTATATATGGTATAAAGTTGTATAATGAATTTATATAGATTTTTTTTCTCCTTTATGTTCCTAACAGTGCTGATTTTCCCATAAAATCATGGCATGAAGACCTTAAGCCTAATATGAAAGCTCTTATACATGGTATAATAGTGGTTATGTTTACAACAAAACTCACTTTCTAATAAAAAATATAATTTAACGTAGTCTTATACATAGTATAATACAATACCCGTTTTTACTGTTTTTTCATGAAGGCGTTATATATGATACAAGAGTGGTATAATGTATTCTATATAGTCTGTTTTAAAATACATTATACAACTCTTATACATTGTATAACGCTTTCGTGAAAAATTGTTATTTTTATTATACAGCTATTATACTATGTATAAGATTGAGATATTTTTTTTATTTTTACGAAAAATTTAAAGTGTATGTAATTTTAAAGATAAAATTAAGACAAACAAAATATTTTAAAACGTCGATTAAAAAAAATTAACAGTTTATGAGACATGGAGGTATGAAGTTGTGAAATTCAAGTTAAATAGAAGAGAGAATGTGGTTATAAAGAAAAAAAGGTAAAAGGAAAAAAGAATTTAACAAAATGGTAAAGTGAATATTAATTCTCCATTGTTGTAAAAGCAATAAAATCTAACTTTTTAGGTATATGGTTAAATTACCCTTAATTCTATAATGCAAAAATTGGTAAATAGCCCGTAATAACCCACCCAGGCCCTCAATACTAGACCTGTTCGCGGGCCGGGCAACCCGCTCCGCCCGGCCCGAGCCCACTTCTATGGGCCGGGCTTGGACACGCATTTTTTTAAAAAGCCCGAGCCCGTCAAAGCCCGAAGATTTATGGGCCGGGCTTGGTTTTTATATAAATACCTGAGCCCGGCGCGACGAATAATTTTATATATTTATACATTAAATTTATTATTATTTTAAGATTTTATATTTTATCCTATTAAATTTTTATACTTTGTTACAATAAATGTTACTAAATATTAAAGATTTGAAGTAAACAATGCAATTATATTT
>CATIWQ010741823.1:0-19449 GCA_949673415.1 Euphorbia schlechtendalii | reverse complement strand
TAACATCTTTGTTGAACTTGCATGTTTTCTCTGCTATCCTTATTTCGTAGGGAAAATCTATATATTTAGATTCTCTAATCTTTCACATCTATATTTACTCATTCTTCATTCTAACCCTCCTACCCAAAATATCAAATTTATATTATTTTCTTATTTTGTCTTCCTTGTTGATCTTTAAAGCTAGCCCTTCCCTGTGGGATCGATCTCTTTAAAAACTACATCGCAACTGTATACTTGTAGTTATCATCATTTTTCTATTTGATAAGAGGTACTGACAACTCCTATACTTTACACGAACAAGTTTTTGGCACCATTAATATATAGCCAAACTCTTTGCAAAAAAGTTATTAAACTTATCAGTAGAAAAGTGGTGAACAAGGATAGTTTTAATGGGTGTCCAGTGCTTCTCATCCCTGATCAGATTGAAATCTATTTGTGACGCACAACGCATGTGAGACGTCAGGCCGAGTGCATACCATAGCATACATGATGGACCCTACCTCTTCTTGTGTTCTCGGACACTCAAATTTAGAAAGGTTAATCTCGTAAGACATGGGGAGATAACCCTTACTCGACTGCTCCAGGTTAAATCTAGCCAAAACCTTGTCAATGTATGTACTTTGTGAAAGACCTAGTAGCCTTTTGGATCTATCTCGGTAAATTAAATACCAAGTATAAAAGCTTCTTCTCGAAGGTCTTTCATGGAGAACTTCTTTAACAACCATGTCTTAATTGTTTGAAGAAAAGGATTATAATTTCCTATTAATAATATGTCATCGATATATAATACAAGGAAAACGATCACACTCCCACTAGCCTTTATATACACGTGGCTCATTAACGTCCGATACAAAAACAAATTCTTGGATTGTCTCATTGAACCTAATATTCCAACTCCTTGATGCTTGCTTAAGTCCATAAATGGACTTTTACAACTTGCATACCTTAGAGCCATCTTTAGATGTGAAACCCTCGGGTTATGTCATAAACACATCCCTGTCCAGATTCTCGTTAAGGAATGTTATCTTCACATCCATCTGCCAAATCTCATAATCATAATGAGCGGCGATGGTAAGGAGTATCCTGATAGACTTCAGCATAGCCACCAGTGAAAAGGTTTCATCATAGTCAATGCCTTCTTTTTTACTGTACCCTTTTGCAATAAGCCTTGCTTTATAGGTAACTATGTTATAGTCCATGTCGATTTTCATCTTGAAAACCCATTTGCATCCCATGGGCTTAATCCCACTTGGAGCCTCAACCAAGTTCAAGACTTGATTTCCATACATGGAGTCCATCTCCGATCTCATGGCTGAAAGCCATTTGTCAGATTCTGAGCCTTCCATTGCCTCCTTGTAAGTCTTGGGCCCATCATCTTACATAAGGATGAGATGTTTATCATCAGTGATGATAAAACTGTATCCCTTGGGAATAATTGGAGCCTGACCTAACCTACTCAATATCGATGTTAAAATAGGCTATTCCATGCTTACACTATCTTATGTAACAGGTGTAGTTATAATCAGTTGATTGTCTATTTGATCTACTTGAGTACCTAACTCAAGAATGCTCCCACTAGCTTTTGCAAGTATATGCTCGTTCTTGAGGAATTGAGCATTTCTAGAAACAAGGACTTTCTATTCCTTGGGGTCATAGAAGGTATACCCTATAGTCTCCTAGGGTAACCTACGAACAGACATCTATCAAACTTAGCACCCAGCTTATCTAAACTTGTCCTTTTAACATATGTAGGACATCCCCAAACTCTCAGGAAAGAAAGAGCGGATTTCTTACCATATCGTAACTCGTATGGAGTTTGATCAATTGATTTAGAGGGCACTCTGTTTAGTATATAAACTGCCCTCTTAAAAAAAGGATCTACTGAGTTCTGCTTAGCTCATCATGGATTGAACCATATCGAGTAGGGTTTGATTCTTCCTTTCTAACACTCCATTGT
Organism: Euphorbia schlechtendalii; assembly: GCA_949673415.1. Taxonomy (NCBI): domain Eukaryota; kingdom Viridiplantae; phylum Streptophyta; class Magnoliopsida; order Malpighiales; family Euphorbiaceae; genus Euphorbia; species Euphorbia schlechtendalii. The sequence goes on along the minus strand of CATIWQ010741823.1, from coordinate 17,492 downwards.
GTTAGGGTGTATAAGGAGGTATCCATTGGGATAAAAGACCACTATCCCTTAGATAATCCTGAAACTCCTAGCTTAAGTATTCAACGCCATGATCAAATCGAAGGGTCTTTATACTTTTCCCAAGCTGATTCTCTTCTTCAATTTTGAATTCTTTAAAAACATCAAGACTTATGCCTCATAAGGTACAAATAACCATATCGGGAGTAATCGTCAATAAAGGTTATGAAGTAAACGAAACCCTCATATTTCTTAACACTCATTGGACCACATACATCGAAATGTATTATTTCCAAAGTACTAGTGGCACATTGACCCTTTCCTTTGAAAGGTTTCTTAGTTATCTTCCCTTTTAAACAAGGTTCGCAAACACCATAGGAATCCCATTCCATTGGGCCTAAGTCTCCACATTTGTGTAACTTAGTTAAGCGAGTCTCATTTATGTGGCCTAGACGACAATGCCATAAGTAAGAGGATTTCTCATTATCTAATTTCGATTCCTTAACAATGTTCATATTTAGAATTTCAATTTTAGTAACTAGAACATATATGCCATTCAAAGATATTCCATACGCATCAAGAATATTGTCACACTGAATTTGACATTTATTATGAGAAAATAAAATTTCAAATCCTTTCATTGCTAGAAGTGCAATAGATTAATATTCTTGGTGACAGCTAAAATATAATACAAATTGTTTAAAACTAAAACTAGGCCACTAGGCAAAACGAAGGCTATATGTCCCTACAGCTGTTGCAGCAACCCGTGCTCCATTTCCAATGTTTAGGTCCATCTCCCTCTTTGCAAGCCTTCTACTATTCCGCAAACCCTATATAGAAGTACATATATGAGTACCACAACTAGTATCTAATACCCAAGTAAACTCATACGGAACTGTAGAGAAACTCTCTATCATGAACATAACTGAAGTATATGCCTAACTTGGCTTCTTCTTCACTTGTTCAAAAAATCAGTCTCTTAACCCGCGTTTCATTTTGACACATTTCATGAGTCTTCTTTTGACCATGAAAGTTCTAGACTTTCTTATCTTCCGATCCTCAGCAACAAGTTGATTCTCAAGTTTATTTCTAAACTATATATCATATTGTTCCAATAAGTCCACCATCTCAGAATAATTACAATGATCACCAATACCATACAAATCTATTTTGAATTTTCATACCTAGAAGGTAAACTTTTCAATACAATTTGTTTTAAGGTTTAGATTTATCCTTAACGGTTTAGATTTATCATAAATAGTCATGGCAAACTCAACCAGTGTCAGCCCCTAGACTTGTGGATAGTATGAAAGTTTCAAGTTCATCTATCATTACAAGCTGAGTAATTAAATACTCTAAGTCTATATTTTTGCAAAGATCCCTGTACCTTGGAAGTATTGTGTTAACCATGAAAATCTTTGCGAAATCACAATGCCTTTTGTGCTTCACGTACTTATCGATTTGATAAATAAACAGATCTTCTATGGGGGTTCGAGGCATGGATTACCCAAAACATAATCCAAGTTAAGGCTCTTCAGGGACCTTGCACACACTCGAACCACTCATGAAAATTATCTCCTTTGAAAAAATTGTTGTCAATTGGATGCATTTTCAGTATTAGTGTTCTTTATTCAATCTAGATATAAGATAGAATTTGTTTAGACTTTAGCATATGTATGTGCATTTAAGATAAGGTCTTTAATTAAGCACATAATTTCCTACTATTTTATCGACATTTAAATAGCCCTTTCTATTCAAATTCAAGAAATATGGTTAAACCAATTTTCCTTAGTAGGTAGCATCTATAGTTACTCATCATGACCCCCCACTATCGCAGGTCAAGTCATAACAATATAACCATGATTGGAAGCCGTCCATTTGCATCTCTTGCAATTCCTAATCTATTTGAGTTCTCTTTCTCGAGATGTGTATACCCTATTGTATGACTCCTCAAGTGTGTCTCCAATTCGGCATTAGCTCCAATAATATGGAAAATTAACCCTCTTCGGTTAAGGTATTAACCCCATCTAGTCTCATGACCAAGAACATGTTAAGGGAAGCCATGTTGTGCATGTGCTTACATCCGTTAATAAGGCTCGTATCACAACTTATGACGGGAAGACATTTTTCCGCCTTAACATAGTTGCAGGAATTTCATTGGTGCCACTAATCTTGCCCTAGTCTAGGTCTTATATGATGGATATGATTATGAAATAATAATTCCAGGCTATTAGAAATTATTAACTCTAAGGGAACATGCTCTAACAGGTATATTATAATCATTCCATTCTGCCAAGACTCCATATAGCACTCAAAACAAACAAGGTCCATGTTTAAGTTTTTACACCTATGTCTACATATTTTAATATTAACAACTTAAACCACGTTTGCAAAAACATATGTGGAATAAATTCCCATACTAGAAATCGACTAAGTCATAAATATCCCTTAGGTATAGTTGAATCTAATACCGATGAAAGGCCCCCTTGAAGTGGATGAGTAGCCTTGCTCATTCATTGCCAAATTTACCATGAGTACTTTGATTCGTTATACCACGGATAATTATGATTTAAAGATTTCGTTCTTTAATTAAGTGAAGTATGGGACGACCCTTAATTAAAGCATTTACTCGTGTGGTAAAAGATTACTGATTTTATATAATAATCACCTAGACTAAGGTTGAGCAAAACTTTAATCTAATTAGCACATCATTTTCTATAATAGGAATTGAAAACCCAAGTCATGCATAGCAAACTTAATCAATTCATAGAAAATCACATTTTAACATATTACAATCAATCATGCATAGCATAAGGAAAGCTCTGATACCACTGTTGGTTAATCAAGACAGTAATTGAACCTGCATAGGTTGCAAGGCGGAAATTCAAAAATTTAAAATTAACTTGAGGATCTCTTAAGCATGCCATGATTGTTATAATCTAGGTTAAAACGTTCCATAGATGCTTTTAGGTTTATAAAACATTTAAAAGAAACCTATCATCTGAAGATTAAAGCATTACTAGTTGATGTATGCTTGATTAACGGCATTCCCTTTCGAGCAAATCCGATAGCATAAGCTTCCAAACTATGATAGCCTCTATGACTTGATCCACATGGATCTTCACCGACCAAAACCTCGAAAAGGTAGAACCCGTCGATTAATAGCAGTCGCTAGGTTACTTCTAAATCAACCCAAAAATTCAAAATAGAAAACCCATTAATACTTTGAGAGTTCTAAAAGAACTCTTCAATTTTTTTGGAGGATCTCGCACAACAAAAGAAGAGGAGAGTAGAAATCAAAGAGAAAACAAGCTCAAAGCTTTTTGATGTGTGTAAATAATGAGAGGCTAGAATCCTTATATATAGGGAAAAAAGGGGGAGTGATAGACTCCCCTTAAAGCTCTACATGGGATGGGATTATAGCGGATCAACCACGCGAGTATGGATACCCGCTAGTTGACCCATAGTAAACATAAGGTAAACCCTAGCGGGCTTGCCTTGTGTCGTAAGCTGTGGCTTGCGGGCTTGCACGCAGGTCACGCAAGCGCTACCTTGCGACCTGCAGCCCGCTAGCACGTGCGGGCTTTCCCAGCGCTAGCTACCCACAAACCCGTTGGCTTGCGGGGCAGCCGCGCAGGCCCCACTCTGAACAACCCAGTGTTCGGTATGGGCCCCACTCACAATGGGAAAAATCCCTTGCTCGCTTCATGTAACCTTTTCCCTATCTTTTCATTATTTATGTTAATTATTAATTTGATTAAATCAATTAATAATTCTTCTCACTGATTTCTCAACTTCTATTTTCGGTACTGACCTAGTCCATAGGTTCTTTACATAGTCCAATAAAGACCCAAAGTGTGTGACCTCATAGGATCCCAAAGTATAGAGTAGCTGGAGGTTAACCTAAAACTTGGCTTCCCTCCCGAGAACCTTTAGGCTTAGTGTTCTAGACCATTATGGAACCCGATAGATGATCAAATGAGCTTTCTAGCAAGGGCGTATGATCCCCCGATACTTGGAACGTCACCTGCTTGTGACTTGATCTGGTTTTGCAGTAGTAACCAGTGCAATACACCCTTTCCATCAGGTTAAGTACCATCCAATTTATTGAGCTTGGATTAAGTGCCAGCTCATTTAATAGCCGTAACTATCCTGGAATTAGACTTGTTCACAAAGAACACCACTCAGTGTTTTTGTATCTTAATTGACTAGAAACCCTTTCCATCAATCGTATACTTTGATCAGAGGTTTATAAGTGTGTCACTTCAGAAAGGGGTCCTAAGGTACATATCCATTATATTGCTATATCAGAAGCGATGGATCTCATCTTAACTACACAGCTTACCAACACGTGATCATCGTTATACCCATAATCACTTTCATCCTAATCGCCATGGTATGAATAAGTATGACCCAAAGTATAGTAACTCCTACATAAGGTAACCAGTATCTCAGGTCTGAGGATACTCGTACTGCTACTGCAATAAGATATGACACCAACACATGGATATAGTTATTTCCAAGTGTCTGTCTTATGGCGGTTTCCAATGTATTACCCGAATACATTCATGTGTTAACTCAAAGTACCACCTTCAACTCGTGAGATCAGCCACTTGGAACTAATCCAAAGAGTAAGCCTACACATGCTGGTCTATCCGCTTCATTGATGTCCAGTCTTAATGGAACTAAGACTAGGGATATCTAGACTATTCATAGTAACACGTATGTGCAATTCTCACTCCACATAGCTCCCACTATGTCCTTGCACTTTTACGTTATGAATTAGTCACGGACTTTGTTTCATTAATGCGCTTATACATATCTAAATTTATAGGACACCAGCGAGGTACAATTAAAAGAAGCATTGATAAATAAGAAAATGCCTTTTATTATTATTAATAATAATTCAAAACTGTTTGTACATTATAGCTAATAAAGACATATCGCCCTAATTACCTCTTGGGCATACATCATGTTTAACAGCTCTTCCTCTTTTGTACATAGAAAGTAGTATAGGCCATATTCTTTGTATTTTTTCAAGAACTTGTAATAGGGCTTCAGTATGTATTCTTAGTTCAAGACATAAATAATGTACTGACTAAGTCATTTTTGAATTAATAAAAAGGTAAAAGTTCACACCTCAAGTTAAGATCTTCTTAACTTTATTTTTATGCTGCATGTTTGTTTCTGTTATATATTGAAAATGTTATGCAGGAACTCATACAAGAAACCAACCTTGAAGTAAAGCTGAAGTAAGATGAAGTCCCAAGTGAAGAAAAATCCTCTAAGTATGGGGGAGTTGAGCTACTTGAAGAAGACTCACTCAGTATGGGGGAGTTCAAGTTGACTAAGGGAAGTCACTCAGCATAAGGGAGTCTTACATCAATTTTTAGGTATTCTTGATATCTATAATCTATTTATTCAATTAACTTCTTCTACTACCTAGTTTGCTATCTATCCAAAATAGGGGAGATTGTAGAACCCAAGTTAATAGTACCTCACAGTACTTTAATGTTTTGGAAATAACAAACTGTCTGGGATAGTGAAATTAATTGAGTACTAAGTATCCTCTTAATAAATGAAGCTGACTAGGGTTTGTTTCAGAGAAAACAACTCAGTTTTACTGAGTAATTAATTAAGTTATAACTTAGAGTTGGAAAAGTTGCTATGCTGAGTACTACATAGTTTAGAAGGATATCAACTCAGCTATGCTGAGTTAGCTTTTATTAAAAGTTGTTTTCTTTGACACTGAGATATTGAATAACACACGTGCTACTATCAAATTTTGTGAGAAATGGAATATTCCTTATATATTTTTCAGGTAAAATTGCGTTGAAATTAAGGAAGATTTCCAGTGGTCCTCATAAGACAAAAGGTGTCAGCACGGAATGTCAGGATTTTCTCACTAAAGTCCAAGAGAAAAGGAATCATCTGACATGTGTCATTTTCCAGTGTCTCCATGCGTCTCTACCAACATTAGCAATTCAATCAATTTGAATATTCCACGTTGCATTAACATGCGCCTCTCTCAACCGAATTGCTTGAAGATAAAATGAGATTTTATCAATGGAATTTTATAGCACCCCAACATTCAAATTTCGATCTCTAAATATCTTAGAATCTATCTCCAACTGGAAGATTTGAAAGATAAGAGAGAAGAGAAATTGAAGATCGGGGACCTTGAAAAGTTTACAACGGTTATTTCACAAAGCTTCAAGTATAAATAGAAGATAAAAGTAGATGTTCAAACTTGAGGAATCACCTCGAATTTCTATACTAATTGAAACTCTGTGAAATTACTCCCAACATCAAGAAACAAACTCAAGAAATCAACAAACATCAATTCCAAATCTGTTTGTAATAGAGAGATTTACTTTGATATAACATTGTAAGGATTCAAAATTTCTATAAGTTTAATTTAGTTTGCAATATTTTCATTCGAATCTGAGTGTCAGCTTGGGAAGGGTACCCAAACTGAGTTGAGCGGTAGTTAGGAAGGAAGGTAAATTCTATAAAACTGTATCTACCCGTTGCTAAGGCTGCTCCACCTAAGTAAGGAACAAATACTAGTGGATTAAAGCTCGGAAAAGGTATCCAGGGACTGGAGGTAGGCTTAGGGTTGAACCAAGATAAAATTCAGGAGTTGAAGTTCTAAACTTTTGCTTTTAGCTTTTACTTTGTTCAGCTCATTCATCATCTCTCCTCTGTTATTCGTCTTTACTTGAAAAACCAATCCGTACTAAGTCGAGTACTCAGCAGCAAATTGTAGATAAACTATGCTAGTGAAGCTGAGTAGTTTATTCAGTTTTTATATCATAACTCATCACGCATACTCAGCACGCATATAAAAACTTAACTTGGCGAAACAGAATTTCATAAATCTTAAAAAGTAACCAAGATTTCCATTCACCCCCCTCTACGATTGTTTTCAAGCCATTTAAGGACCAACAGATAGAATTTGTTTAGACATCAATATATGTACATACATTTAATATAAGGTCTTTAATTAAATACATAATTCCTACTATTTTTTAACATTCAAATAGCCTCTTCTATTTAAATTTGGAAAAATTGGTTCAACCAATTTTCCTTTGTAGGTAGCATCCATAGCCACTCATCATGATCCCCACTATAGCAGTCAAGCCATAACAAGATAACCACGTTTAGAACATGTCCATTTGCATCTCATGCAATTGTTCATCCATTTAAGTTCTCTTTCTCGAGACGTGCGTACCCAATTGTACGACTCCTCAAATGTTTCTCCAATCTGATATTAGCTCCATTGAAAAGGACAACTAACCCATTTTAGCTAAGGCTTAAACCCCATCTAGTCTCCTGACCAAACACATGTTAAGGGAAGGCATGTTGTACATGTGCTTACATCCATTAAATAAGGTTCGTATCATGACTTATGACTTAATATTATTGAAGGGATTTTATTGGTGCCGCTAGTCTCACCCTGGTCTAGGTCTTATACGATGGATATGATTATGAAACTAAGAATTCCGGGTTATTTGCAATTATTAATTGTCAGGGAACATGCTCAAGACTGGTATATCATAATCATTCCATTATGCCAAGACTCCACAAAACATGCAAAATAATTAAGGTCCATGTTTATGTCATTGTACTTATGTCTATAAGTTTTAATTTAACAACTTAAACCACATTTGTAAAACCATATGCGAAATCCAATTCCCATACTAGAAATTGACTAAGTCATAAAAGTCCCTTGGGTACTTTTGAATCTAATACCGAAAGAGATTTTCATGTAGGAGAGGCCTCCCTTAAAGTGAATGAGAAGCCAAGTCCAATCCTTGCCAAAATAACCAAGGGCAAGTCGATTCGTTATACTACGGACAATTATGATTTAAAGATTTCGTTCTTTAATTGAATGAAGTATGTGACGACCCTCAATCAAAGCATTTACACGTGTGGTAAAAGATTGCTAATTTATATGATAATCACCTAGACTAAGTTTGAGCAAAACCTTAATCTAGTTATCACATCATTTTCTATAACAGGAATTGAAACCTAAGTCATGCATATCATATTTTAATCAATTAATAGAAAATATCATTTTAACATATTATAAACAATCATACATAGCATAAGGTAGACTCTGATACCACAACTGATTAATCAAGGAAGTAATTGAACATGTAAACATTACAAGATAGAATTCAAAACTTAAAGTTAACCTGAGGATCTCCTAAGCATGCCATGATTGATATAATTAAGGTTAAAAAGTTCCATATATGCTTTTAGGTTTATAAAGCTTATAAAAGAAACCTATCATCTAAGTTTAGAACATTATCAACTGATTTGTGCTTGCTCTTTCTTTGGTAGTGGTGTTCCCTTAGAGTAATTCGGATAGCCTCTACGATTGATCCACACGGATCTTCATCGAACAAAACCTCGTTGAGAAAGAATCCGTTAGTAAAGAGCAGCTACTAGATCGCTAAAAGACCAACCCAAAAATAAACTAAGAAGGCTCACTTTAGAAAGATCCTTCAAAAGAATTCTTCGTTTGTTTGGAGACACTCGTGGAGGATCACGCACAATGAAAGAAGAGAGAGATGTTGAAATCAGAGAGAAAAACTGAACTGAAGTGTGTAGAATAATGAGAGAGGATAGGCCTATATATAGGGAAAAGGGGGAGTGTTTGACTCCCCCTCAAACACAAAGTGGGATGAGATTATCCCAACCCACTTAATGGGCTTTCCATACGGGTCACTAGAACCCGCGAGCTAACCCGAGAGTCCAACAGCAAGGTAAGCCCTTACGGGCTGCCCATGCAGCCTAGCGGGCTTACGCTGCCATGGGCAGCGCTTACGGGCTTACAGCTTGCTAGCACACGGGCTTACCCCGCGTGCTAGCGGCCCGTGAGCTTTTCAGCTCGCGGGGCAGCCGCGCAGGCCCCACCCTGAACAACCCATGTTCGTATGGGGCCCACTCACAAAATGCAAAATCCCTTGCTACACTATACAATTTTTCCCTATTTTCTCTTTATTCCCTTTAATTATTAATTCGGTCCAACTAATTAATAATACTTCTAACATATTCGACAACTAGATATTCTCGGCATAGACCTAGTCTATAGGTTCTTTACTTAGTCCGATAAAGATCTAAAGTATGTGACCTCATAAGATCCCAAGTATTGAGCCACTAGAGGTTAACCTAAACTTGGCTTCCCATTCAGGAACCTTTAAGCTCAGTTTTCTAAACTGATATGGAACCCGATAGCTCTAGACGATCAAATGGGCTTTCTAGGCGTATGATCCCCCAATATTTGGAACGTCACGTGCTTGTGACTTGATCAAGTTATGCAATAGTAACCAATACAATACACTCCTTCCATCAGGTTAAGTACCATCTAGTTTATTGAGCTCGGATTAAGTGTCAGCTCATGTAATAGTCATAGCTATCATAGAATTGGACTTGTTCATAAATAACACCACTCGACCATTATGTATCAAGATTGACTAGAAACCCTTCTATCAATCTTATACTCTGATCTCACTTCAACAAAGGGCCCTAAGGTACATCTCCCATTATATCACTATATCAAAAGTGATAGATCCCATCTTGAATACTCAGCTTACCAACGTGTGATCGTCACTATACCCGTAATCACCAGTGTCATCCTAATTGCTAGGGTATGAATAAGTATAACGCAAAGTATAACAACTCCTACACAAGGTAACCAGTATCTCAAGTCTGAGGATACTTGTATTGCTACTACAATAAGACATGACACTAACACATGGATATATTTATTTCCGAGTGTGTCTTATAGCGATCTCCAATGTATTACCCAAATACATTCATGTGTTAACTCAAGGTACCACCTTCAGCTCGTGAGATAGGCTGCTTGGATCTAATCTAAGGAGTAAGCCTACACATGCTAGTCTGTCCACTCCATTGATGTCTAGTCTCAATGAAACTATGACTAAAGATATTTAGACTATTCATAGTAACACGTATGTGCAATTTTCACACAACATAGCTCCCACTATATCCTCGAACTTTTACGTTATAAAGTAGTCATGGACTTTATCTCATCAATGCGCATTTACATATTTAATACTATACATATATGATACCAACGAGATACATAAATAAATTGAAAGCACTGATAAGCAACAAAGATGCCTTAATTATTATTAATAATAATTCAAAACTTTTTGTACATTATAGCTAATAAGATATATCGCCCTAATTACCTCTAGGGCATACATCATGTCAAACAGCCTTAGCTCTTCTTCCTCCCCTCATCATATCATTACATGTTATCTTTCATTGACTCTTAAATCAGCTTCTCTCCTCCAGTTGGAATTAATCTCATCCGTCGAGATCAAGTTTTTAACCATGCTTAACACTTATTGTAGGTTGTTTGGGTGCTTGGTTAATATGGCATTCCTTGAATCTCTGTTTCTCGTTCCTTTAAGCATTACCTCCTATTAGTCCATAAATGGGCTCTTAAGAATAGCAGAGGAAGGAAGAATGCTTTATCTTGGTTACTTTTAAGATTTTCAAAATTATTAGCCAAGTTTAGTTTTTATATGCTTGTTGAGTGTATGTGCTGAATGCAATATAAAAATGTATAAACTGCTCAGCTTTGCTGGCACAGTTTACCTTCAATCTTTAGTTGAGTAAGGCTACTCAGCATAGATCTGATAACAAGTAAATAAATAACAGAGAGAAAATGTGATGGATGAGTTGATCACTGCTAAAGCTAAGGCTTAAAGATAGAACGTCAACACCTGAGATTTATCCTGGTTCGGCCCCTAGCCTACCTATATTCCCTGGAAACCATCTTCAAGCTTTAATCCACTAGTTATTTATTCCTTCAATAGGCGAAGAAGCCATTATAACAGGTAAACATGATTACAGAAAGTACCCTCCTTTCTAACTACCGCTTAACTTAGTTTGGGTACCCTTCACAAACTGACACTCAAATTAAAACACAAATGCGAATTGGATTCAACTTATAAAGCTGTTGAATCCTTAAAATGTTAATCTAAGTAAATCTCTCTATTACAAATAGTTATGAACTTTGATGTTTGTTGATTGATTGCGATGGAATTTCTTTGAAAGCTAGAGTAAATTGGACAGCGTTTTGGCTCTTAAGAAATTCAAGGTAATTCACCATGTTTTAACATCTGCTCCAGTCTTCTATTTATACTTTGAAGCTCTACAAAGTAGCCATTGCAAACTTTACAAGATCGTTGATCTTCAATTTCTCATCTCTTCAAATCTTTTGAATCTTTCCATTGGAGATATATTCCAAGATGTTTAGATATAGAAATTTGAATGTTGAGACATGAAAAAATTCCATTGATAATTTCTCATTTATCTTCGAGCAATCCGGTTCTGAGAGATGCCCGCGAGAATGCAATGTGGAGTCTTCCAATTGGTTGACCTTGCTGACGTTGACAGAGTCGTGCAGAGACACTTGAGTCGCGCGCATGAAAGAGAATTCCCTTTACTTGAACTGTAGTGAGGAATCCCTGACATTTCATACTGACACTTTTTGCATGGTGAGGACCACTGGAATCTTCATTAATTTCAGTGCTTTTTCTCTTGAAAAGAAACTAAGGAATATTTCATTCCTTCATACAGGACGTTAGTAGCACATGTGTCATAAAGTCTCTACATGTTAAAGAAAGTTCTTTTAATTAACTAAAAGCAGGACTTCGTACGAGCTGAGTGAAATAACTCTAAACTATGTAGTACTCTGCACAAACTCAGATTTTCCTATACTAAGCCATAACTTAATTAATTACATAGCAAAACTAAGTTGTTTTCCCTTAAACAAACTCACTTCAGCTTTATTAATTAAGAGTCTACTTAGTACTCAATTAATTTCACTAACCTAGACAGTTTGCTATTTCCTAAACTATTAAGTACTATGAGGTACTATTAACTTGGGTTCTACAATCTCCCTCATTTTGGATAGATAGCAAACTAGGCAGTAGAAGAAGTTAATTGAATAAATAGTTCAGAGATATCATAATACCTGAGAGCAGTGTAAAACTCCCTTGTGCTGAGTGACTTTCCTTAGTCACCTAGAACTCCCCATACTAAGTAAGTCTTTTACAAGCGGCTCAGCTCCCCCATACTTAGAGGATTTCTTCTTTATTTTGGGACTTCATCTTACATCAGCTTATCTTTAAAGGTTTGGTCTCTTGTATGACTTCCTGTATAACATCATTAGATACACAGCAGAAACATACACAATATAAAAAAGTTAAAAAGATCTTAACTTGAGGTAGGAACTTTTAATATTTATTAATATAAGAAGATTGATTTAGTCGATACATAATGTATGTCTTGAGCTAAGATTACAAGCTAAGCCTTATTACAAGTTCTAAACTACATTGAACATGGCCTAGATTATTTCTTGTGGGCTAAAGAGGAAGAGCTAGCAGTCTTGTCTTGATTAGTCTTATGCTGGTGGTGAGAAGGATGAAGTGGATGTGGATACATTGGAAGAGATCCCTTGTTGAGATTTATCATTCAGAGTGCGTCTTCTGCTACCTTCTCCCCTTTGCTATCTGACCTTACACGATTTGATCAAGGCAGAAATTAAAGGCTTCGAAAGCATCTTGGAAGCTCTCTTGCTGGCCAATAATCTGCGGGGATATCTCTTGCTCCAGTTGCTCCTTGCCCTTGGCTGAGAGGAATTCTTGGGCATTCAGCTTGTTGAGAAGAAGATGATGGCATCTAGAGAGATGAGCTATCTAGTCAAAGCCTTGACTCGCAAACTATTGAAAACACTGGAGAAGGCCTTGGAAGTCCGTTGTTGTCAGTACAATCTTCAACTGAGATTCAATATCAAGGACTTTGGGGCCAATGCATGCGATACACCTTGAAGTGTAATCGATGTCTTTAGCGTCCAATTCTCCTATCTTTAATAGAGTTTCCATATTCTTCTACAGATCTTCCACTTTGGATTTTATGACATTAAACTTAGTATGCATGGTTATTCTAGTCTCAGGGTAAAGGGGCTATGTCGAAGGCAAGCTTGGCGCAGGTATGTCAGGAAAAATCTATCCCATCGCTTTCACAAGGAATTTCTACGATGAGGAGACTTTCTCTGTTACATGCTCTTGGACCTCTCGCTGAATGGTATCCATCTTGTTGTGGAGAATTAAGATTCACGACAGGGGCCTTATCCACCTTCTTCGATATATCCTTCAACAACTTCAGCACTTTATTTTATTTATTATCATGGACCAATAGGAACTTCGACTCAATTTCGACCAACATTGAGATGTAGTGGCCCACGTCCTTGATAATTTCTACCTCCTTGAGGACATCCACGATCTTGCGATCAATTAGCCTCTTTATTTTAGCCTACTCCTTTTCAAGCTCATGGATCTATGTCACCTAAGTAAACATGTTAGTACATAAGAGACTCAGTTGCTCAGTAGCAGCATCCACACTACCCTTTATCTTGCCTGAAATAGCATTTTCCATTACAGTAAGCTTGATGGTAGATGCAACAGCTACCCCAAGCTGGGTTGCAAAGTCCATTAACCCATTAAGTATTTGTGCTATCTTATCAACCAGGCTCTAGGCACTCTCTTTTGCCAAGTGATTTCGAATAACCAACAAGCTACCTTGGATTCTCTCAAACTCCTCAAAGTAGAGAGAGTCACTAGGCACACTTGTGTGCTGTTTGAATTCAGATAAATTTACCTTAGGCCTGGATAACAAGTCCATCAATTCTTGAGCTAGTAGTATGTTGCCTACTGCTCCATCCAACTCAGCATCAGTCCTGAGCGCAGGGAATTACTTCCTTGCTAACTCACGGATCTAAGCCAAGAAGAATGTGTCAGGCATTGCTCGCTTGTTATTGGGTTCAAGTGCTTCACTGGCTATAAAATTTACCTCAATATTCTGACCTCTTGCATTTCCTTGCTGAGCATAGCACTCAGTATTGGGAAATTCCCTAACCAGATGGGTTAAGGGGGAAGAGGATGGGTTTTAAAAAAAGGTAGGTTCAGAGAAATGTACAGCTATAGAAATTAGGTTGAGTGGAATAGAAGGTACAAGAGCTATGCATGAGTTGGTTATTGGTTGAGGATGTACAGGAGAAGAAGGGGTTGAAGAAATATGTATTGGAGATGGAGAAAAGGTGTCTTGGCTATGTGTGGGTGAAGAGATGTGAATAGAATTAGAAGGAAGAGGAAAAGAAGTTTTCTGTATTTCAGGATCTACTGGAGTAGAGCCTAATGGAATAGATGAATTTAGAGAATAAGAAGGGATATGAGGATTTACAAAAGAAGAAGGGATAGGATTTTGCGGAACCTCTAGTTTAGCTGTTTGACCCAAGGATGAGTCAGCTTCAGGTTGATCATGATGAGAAGAAGGCTCCTCAACATGAGTGAAAGTATGAGTGGGAATGTTGGGGTCTTGAGGATCAGACTCCTTAGGATTCAAGTAGATGGTATCTCCAACATCCTTCTCGCTACTCACCACCTACACTATCTTTTGTAGAGGCCGTGTGGTGACAGAACGCTTGCGCTGAGTGCCCTTGAGTTTGGCAAAGACATCTTGAATGTTCTTAGTAGTGTTAGACCCAATTTGGTCCTCTTCTTTAGACTTCTTGGCCTCGCCCTGCTCCTCAGTGTCATCTGAGAAAACCATCTTGCACTTTTTTTGGCGCAGGGACTCATTGGCCGCAGCCTCTTCTTCCTTGTCCTCAGCTTGTAGCTTAGCCTATGCCTCTCTTTGGGTGCGGGTTTTGGCTTGCATTTTCCTCCTTTGATGCTAAGTAGGAGCATCACTAGTCTTGGCTAGACTCTTCCCCTTGGCTTAAGAGGGAGAAGCCTTCTAAGGTTTGCAGGAGGTAACTTTCTCCAGGATGCTGGAGATAGGAACCTTATTAGAATCATCACTCTCTTCAAAGTCCACCATAAACTGATCTTCTTCCTCCCTGCTGATGTTCCTAGGAACAACTATCATTACACATTTCAACTTTAGCTTCTGCAGAGCTTTTTTGTACTTAGCATGCACCTGATAATGAGTCAACTTGCTAAAGTGTGATATTTTGTACTTCTTCTTCATCGGCAAGACTGTTTCACCGGACTCCCCCAGAAACTGAGCCACATTAACTTTCATTGCCCTCATAACCTCGATTATGAGGTAACCATAGTGATAGATGGCAATTAGCTTTGTCAAGTGGTGAAGAATCACCATTGGCTAATTTAGCTTTTTACCCTCTACCATATGGTATACCACACAAAGCTCGAAATATGTGCAACTAGTCAGCGATCCAATCTTGGGTAACAGCAACTTCACTACCAGCTCATGGCACATCCTTGCAACCCATGACATCCCGCTGGCAGTAATCTCCCCTAAGACATAATTTGCTCGGAGCTCCCAATCTTTAGGAATGATTATGGAATCCTCATCGCCAGATCTGCGGAGCTGAGTGCCTGAATTTGGCATATTCAGTATGCTTCCAATCAGCCGGGAACAAATCAAGGGTAATTTATCTACAAAGTCCATCAACAAAAACATCATTAAAGTCTTCAATCATGTAGAGATGGGTGTAGAAAACTCTAATGAGGACTGTGATAGCCGGATCCTCCATTCTCAAGAAGGAACTGAGGTGCTGCTGCTTGATTACTCTATGCATTATTTTGTTAAGCAACTGGCCTTCGTAGTTCACTTCATAAACAAGGCTAAACTCCATGTTATCTTCCCATTCCACCTTTGTAAGACAAGTTCCCTCTTCAAGAGTTAACTTCTCAATTTCTCCTTCTACATTCACTACAATCTTTATGGTGATGGTGTTCTTGATCAAATAGGGAAAAAGGATAAAATCTGAAGATCAAATAGGGAAAAAGGATAAAGAAAATAATATGTATTGATAATTTTGGATAGGAGGGTTAGAATGAAAAATGAGTTAATATAGATATGAAAGACTAGAGAATCTAAATATATAGATTTTCCCTACGAAATAAGGATAGCAAAGAAAACATGCAGGATATCCAATGATGTTACGATTCACTAAATTAATCTAACAGACTCGGTTCAAAATACTCAGATGTTCAATTATTCGCCACAGAGCAACACATGAAATGACTTTTCTAAACCTAGTACAAACGAATTAAGACAATTATATAAACTTGGACAACATCAATACTATGCTTAGTACGGGTCGCTCTCACATAGCCACATTTAGCAAGTTACCATTCCAAAAATGTTGGCTCACTAAACAACATTATATTACAGATCTAGTGATTATTCATGATATTGTTAACCCTGAAACTACTCTTAAATTAACTCCAACTCATATGACTTGATTAATATAAAAGACTTAACATGAAATATGCATTATGACATATAGACATATCATAAACTTCGAAATAGATAGTATAAGTAGAAAGCAAAGTAAAGTTGTAAGGTATGCAAGTGAAAGCTAAAGTTGATCAAACCATATCCACTCTTTAATGGGAGTCATCAATTCTCTCAATTCCTGCGTCTGCTTTGAATTCGGTCTCGGCCTGTACAGAACCTTCGCTAGGATGCTGTTCTTTGCGAATATCGAACAAACGAATATTGAAGAATGAAAACTTGTATTGATAAGTGATTTGCAAGTACACTTATACAACAATCACTCGAGAATATAGAGAAATCTAGTGATAGAAACAAGGATTTGAATCACTTAAAAATTTTCTCGCTAGCACTTATGAAAGTAGCGAATTCTCTATCTATATACACACTATATCTAACCCTGGTCTTCTTGCCACATCCACTACATGAAATTTGTGAAGTTTGGAGCCCTATTTATAGAGTTCAAAGGGTTGCATCTATCCAAACGCAGAGTCACGTCCATTGGTGAATGATTGCATCACTTCATTAGGATTGGTTGAGAAGCTTCAATCTAATCCACAATGGATAGGCACCTTTTCATGATTGGTTAGCTTCTGATAAGTGTCTTTTCGTTGTTTGTTGATAGCGGTTGATCATGCTTATCTGGCGATGGGTAGTTAAGAAGATAAAATAAGAAAATTGTCCAAATCGTGACCGCGATATACAAGTCGTGATGGTGAATCTTTGATTGGCAAATTTCAATTCTGAAGAAGAACAGGTCACAACCACGAATGGTTGTCGCGACCGTGAATTGCATTTTTCATCAGAATTCTCCTTGCAACTTCATCAATCTTTGACAGCTTCGATCATAAGCCAAATCTTTAAGTTCCACGCACCTTTTTCACTCTTTTTCATAGAATTCCACTTTAGATCATTTTACTCCCAAGATTTACCTAGTATCTGTTTTGCATACAAAACAACCACATACCACATGAAATCTTTTATGTGAAGTATAAAAGTGACTTAAACTATAGTGTTTAGTGTATAAAATTAATATGATAATAAGTGTAATTATACACTTATCATACCCCCACACTTAACTTTTACCTTGTCCTCAAGGTAAATTCAACTGAAGTGTATAAATTGGTAAACAAGTTCGTACC
>CATIWQ010741751.1:0-18373 GCA_949673415.1 Euphorbia schlechtendalii | reverse complement strand
ATACCTAATCAGCTGATTTAAGTTCAGAAATACTTTGAAAAGCAGGCTTCCCAAGACCAATGAGAGTGATACAAATCAGATTAGTATATAAATTTACAATTGCATACAGCCTAATGAAATCCTATACAGTCTAATGAAATCCTCACATCAATTACAACACAAAAATTGCATAATTCTTCTGCAAATTAACAACAAAAACAAACACAAAGAGACAAAACGAAAAAGAGACAAAACAAAATCTATTAGCAACAACAGGATTTCAACTCCATAGATCCTCATTCTCAATTGAAAAAAAAACTGGTCGAAAGTTAGAAAATTGGAATTGTGCAGAAAATTTAAGAATTGCGGAGAGCATAAATTTGAAGAAACTTAGATCTAGAGAAAATCGAGGATAATTGAAACAAGGAAGAGAGATTTTGATGGAGAGAAACGTGCGATGCAAAAAGAGGAAGCAACTGAAGCTTGATAAAACAGTGTATATATAGAACGTATAGAGTGAAAACTGAAACTTAAAATTGGTTATAGAATGCAAATGATAAGTTGGAACGTATTTTTGTAAATAAGTTTCACAAATCCTACATTTTTTACAAGTTTGACTCTACATTTTACCATAGGCATACTTACACTTGATTAAAGTCATTTTCTCGTGAACTTCGACTCACAAAAATAAGTTTAAGTTTAGGTAATAATCATAAATTTTAACTATAATTAATCAAGTTACTAGGAATAGGAGAAGAGATTTGGTGAAGCAACTAGGTTCAAAAACTCAATAGCACAGTATCTGCTGATCCAACGGTTGATAACCAATCATCATCATGAGCTTCAAAAGAGAGGAGTTCTCTCTTATCGGACGGTTAATAACAGAGTGCAAAGACGCGGTTTAGTACATATGAACACTGCCCATCCCCTTCTAAAACCCCTTGCCATTCTACCTTTGCTTTCTTTTTCCCCAAGGTGATTTGCGCTTCCAGAATTTCAATCTTTTATCTCTCCCAATTCTGTTTTACTTCGATCCACAATTCAGTTGGGGTTTACTCTGTAAGTACACATTCCAGATTCTCGTTATTTTTCTAGCCTTTCTTTTTCTTCCTTTCTATTTCTGTCATTTTGATACCAATACTGTGCTTTCTTATCGTTGATTCGTTGTCTCTAGATTCCGCTTTCAATTGAAACTCTTGCTTTGAATTTTTGATTTTCTTCCTTTATACCGTCTTTTTGTATGCATATGTAGTGTTTTTAAAGAATTTAATTTGTAATAACATATGTCGTAACTATGAGTTTATTTACTGTTGTTTTGAATCCAAAAGTCAAGAAATTCGCATTATCATATAAATGGTTCTATATGTATGTATTGTTTGATAAATTCTTTGGTGAATTTCCTCTTTGCCAGCATTTTTGTGTGATTGATAAGCGAGTGTCAATGCAATCTCTTTGTGAGGTGAGAAATATTTGAGAAATGGCTTCCAGGGCAATTTTGAGACAGAAAAGATATGTTTATGATAATCTGAATGTCTCCACTCGCGCTATTCAGACCTTCCAATGTATTGAGCATGGAGCACAGTATTTGTATAATGCTAAATATGGCTCTGCCGAAAGAGAATTCTCATCAGATTCTAATAATGGGAAGGAATCAGAGAAAAGGCTAGTGACAAGTGCGAAATTACTAGGCTTTTCGGGTGTACGTCAGATTACAAACAAATTTTATAGCACTGCAAATTTTGGTCTTAGACATGCTCGATCTGAGATTTTCAATCCAATGCGGTTGATGCCACTGAATCACTATGCATCCACCGCTACAGCTAGACAGCCTGACTATGGTAGTGATAATGAGGACAAAGCGGGAAGTATTGCCAAAAAGAAAAAGGAAGCATCTCCTGAAGAGTGTGATCAAGCTGTTGAAGGGTTAAGTACTGCAAAAGCCAAAGTGAAAGCCAAAAAGTTGCATGAATCTCAAAGAGTTGCTAAATCCATTTTGCGAAAAACATGGACCATGCTTCTGGGGATCGGTCCTGCTTTGAGGGCCGTAGCTTCTATGAGCAGGTTAAAAAAGTTTGCTTTTACTCTTTTCTGATTATAATGACAAACTTCAGTCACTAGTTTCTATGAGTTGCTTATATGGAATGTATTCTGTCTCCAGGGAGGACTGGGCCAATAAACTTATTCACTGGAAGCATGAATTTGTCTCAACATTGAAGCATTATTGGTTGGGCTTTAAACTTCTGTGGGTTGATGTGAGGATCAGTTCAAGATTGCTATTAAAACTTGCAGGTGGAAAGAGTCTATCCAGAAGGGAGAGGCAACAACTGACTCGAACCACTGCGGACATTTTTAGACTAGTTCCTTTTGCAGTTTTTATCATTGTACCATTTATGGAATTTTTGCTTCCCATATTCCTTAAATTGTTCCCCAACATGTTGCCATCTACGTTTCAGGATAAAATGAAAGAGCAGGTAACTTTCAGTTAGTTTTTTAATTGCAGCTTGTTATTTTGCCTGTGTTGCATGAGTCTTGAGATCATAATTTGTGCGCTAGTGAATAATCTCGTTTTGGTAATTTTATGCAGTGAATAATCTTTATTTCCTCTGTTCTTTTAAGTATAATTTCATATTGTTGTAACTCTTATGTTACAAATAATTTCATATTGTTGTAACTCTTATGTTACAAACAATCCAAATTCAACATATATACAAGTCAAGGTTAAAATTATAGCTCTAATGTTGCATTAAAGAAAAAAGTTTGTTTTTATTGTTGAATTTCAAGAAAAGAAAAGAAGTTTTGTTGCTATTTCAATGTATATGCTGTATATTGGGTATATATGCTTTGTGGATTTTGCAATTAACTAGTAGCATTTTAATACTAATGATTGTGTCTTTTCCCTAATCTTGTGTTGGTCCTTCAATATTATGCATTCTATTTTGTTCTGTAGATAACCAAATTACATATTATGCATCTTAAAATATATGTGCTTGTTAGATATTAATGAGTTTTTGGCGTCTTATAGAGCTTTATGGCATCAAAAGATATAGATAACCGACCCCCCACCTAGCGTGAGATAAAGGCTGAGTTTATTGATTGTTAATATAATATACTAATGCTAATTGTATCTGAATAGAATTCATTATGAGGGTCATACTTTATGCTAAATGACAACATTATGGAATTTTGAGTTTAATGTTTTAAAATACCTAATGGTTATTGCCTATCCAAATGATAGTCGATTCTCCATTATACACTAATTTCTCTGTTTGGTTTATAATGAAATTAAATTGTTTCATTCTCTACTTGCACATCATATAGAGCCTTGTGTGTGGAAAGTGGAAATTTCTATTCAAGGGCGCTATTTTCTTGTTTTATCATATTCTGCAATGTTGATGGGTGTAAAAAAAACTCAACAGTTATCCTATCTGTCCCTGTAAATATTCTTTAACTGGTGTTGAAATTTTTCTTTTATTTTGAAGCGAGCACTGTTTGGTAAATGATCACAAGTTTGGTATCTACCTTATTCAATCAACAACCCAATTTGAATCAACATTTTTTGTTTATTCAAGCACGGACTCGAAATAAATGTGTTTCTGAACTGAATAATTTGTTAATTTTCTCTGTCTGTTTTAATTTTACGTGGAGCTTGAAGTTTAATTTCAGGATTAAGCTGGACAGTAATTTATGATGTTATGAATTTGTTTAGCTTATATTTATTATTTGTTTATCTTCTCGGTAGTTCTTTATTCATTGAAAGGTTGAAATATTGAGTTATTGCATGGCTCGTTAGCCTGGGAACACAAGCTCAGGCATCTTGAAGCTCACTGTTGGTTATTGGAGCTCAAGGAATTCCTAGTAAAAGCTGAAACATGCTGAAGTTTCCTTGGTTTTAGTTATTTGTTGATGTGCTCAAATGCGTGCTTTACATCATGCAAGATTGTTTTTATGTTTGGAAATTAATACAATTGTTGTTTTCTTGTGAAATGTTCAATAATTAGGAAGCACTGAAACGGAGGCTGAATGCAAGAATAGAATATGCTAAATTTCTCCAAGATACAGTGAAAGAAATGGCTAAGGAAGTCCAGAACACCCGGAGTGGAGAAATTAAGAAGACTGCTGAGAACCTTGATGAATTTTTGAACAAGGTTATAACTAGATTTTAAACTAATACGTATTGCTTGGCTGTATCTTTTTTTACCCTTTTTTTATTCTCTTTGTGTGACATGCAATATGACGTAGGTTAGAAGAGGTAACAGAGTATCTAATGAAGAGATTTTGGGCTTTGCTAAGCTGTTTAATGATGAACTAACTTTGGACAACATTGGCAGGTTGGTGTTTCTTTTGGTTGATTTTCTGTATGAAGGAAGATTGTTGTTGTCAATTCTATTCTGTCTGTGTTTAAAAAACGTGTTTCTGTTCAGGTCTAGGTTGGTCAGTATGTGCAAGTATATGGGAATCAGTCCATTTGGAACAGATGCTTACTTGCGTTTTATGCTTCGTAAGAGACTCCAAAGGTGGGATTGTTTTTTATTTTTTACTGTTAATTATTAGTTTTTTTCTGCATTATCAGACAGACATGCACAATGATTTCTTGAATTCTGTTCTATGATTGATGGATTTACGGTTGAGATGTTTGGAGATGATGTTCCATTCTTGGCTGTATGAAACTTCTTCCAAGTTATTCGTTCTCAACATGATTTTGTAATCTTTATTCAGAGAGAATTCACTGTTTCTTTTCATGATATCACTTGCATAGTGTTGCTGTGTTGGAGATGTTGGCTATCCATATAAGTGGCTTAGATTAAATCTTAACTCGTGTTAGATGGGCTCAAGTCCAATTACGTGCTCACTCAATTAATGGATTCTCTACACGTAGTGTATGGGAATGTCAATGGATTTGATTCAATGAAGTTTTATGAGGATACATGCTTTTCATTGTAAGGGAACCTTAGTAATTGTTTGGTTTCTTGTGATTTTCTATGAACTTCTTTCTATCATATTAAAAAATTTGAGAGCAACAAACTATCAAAATTAAGGCTGAGTTGTTTTTTCTGTTATATAATTTCTGTGGTGAGATATTGTGTTGTGCGCTCTTGTTTATCATGTTTTTTTTTGTTTTCAGTATTAAAAACGATGATAAATTGATACAAGCAGAGGGTGTGGAGTCTCTTTCAGAGGCTGAGCTTCGTGAAGATTGTAGGGAACGTGGCATGCTTGGTTTGTTATCTGTTGAAGAAATGCGGCAGCAGGTACTCAGATTAGCCCATTTTGCATATTTTTTAATTCTGTAGATTATGTTGCAGATTTTGATATTCTGTTATATAGAATCGGTAAGTTTTACATTGATATTTGATAATATTTATGTGTTAATGCTTCATACTGTATCCTTTAAACACCTGTATTTTGTTAATTTTAAAAATAAAGATCAAATAGGCATATGAGATGATGAAACCTTGTACATGTTCTCTGTGTTGGTATATGAATTTCACTAGTTAATTGCCAGCTTTTTTAATTTTAATTGCAGCTTCGTGACTGGCTGGATCTTTCTCTTAATCACTCTGTTCCATCTTCTCTTATGATTCTTTCGAGGTAATCTGAATCTCCTTTTTAATCCTCTCACCCCCTTTTTTGTCAGTTAAATGAATCTCTTGCATATGTTGGCTTTAAAATGCATTTAAAAATCTTCTGGTCCGAAACTTTATACAGGGCCTTCACTGTGTCTGGTAAGTTGAAACCAGAGGAAGCTGTTCAAGCAACATTATCTTCGTTGCCTGATGAGGTTGTGGATACTGTTGGTATTACATCCTTACCGTCAGAAGACTCTATTTCTGAAAGGATAAGGAAACTGGAGTATCTTGAGATGCAGGAAGAGCTGATCAAGGTTATTTATGTTTTTTGTTCTCGGCAACTTAATGGCGTCTTTGTTGGATCTCTTAGTTTAAGTGAATGCACTGTGTGATGTTGAATTCTCAAATATTTCGTATATATTAGAATCTTTTGCTTTCGTCTCAGTGCATAAATGATAGTCCATTTTGTGAGCCGTATCAGAGGGTGATTTCATTTTTACAATATAACCTTTTAGTTCAATTGAATTTCAAATTGAAATATTTTGAATAAACTTGTGATATGCATGTTTCTCTTTTTCAGAAGGCGTATCATCATTATTTATTTGCTAAGTAAGTTGAAATTGATAATTTATAGGAGGAAGAGGAGAAAGAGGAAGAAGAGCTTGCCAAGATGAAGGAATCCAAAGGCAAGGAAGTGGACTTGGCACTTAAAGAGATGACCACACCAGGAGCACATGAGGCACAAGAACTAGCGAGAGCAAGAACATTCGATAAACAAGAGCAGCTCTGTGAACTTAGTCGTGCGCTTGCTGTTTTAGCTTCAGCATCTGTAAGGACTGGGATTTAAATTTTTTAAATGGTAGAAATTTTTTAAAAGAAAATTTTGAAGGTGCCTGTATGCCTAGATCATGCTGATTGCTGGGTTTTGATAATAAAAGTTTTGATGTTCATTGAATTTTTTTTTCCAAATCTTGCAGTCAGTGAGCAGAGAACGGGAAGCATTCTTAAGTCTTGTCAACAAGGAGGTATCTTGATCCTTGAGTTATCAACGCTATGCAGATTTTGTATTTATTATTATCAAATGCCTATCCATATGTGCTAAGAGTAAAACTATATGTTCACTGATTTGACTGTTAATCTACTCAGGAGCTCAACTGAACTCATTCTTAAGCAATTGGTGTTACTTGTACGTTCGAAGCAATTGTTAGGGATCTAATGGAAAATTATGTTTTCAGATTGAGCTTTACAACAGCATGGTAGAGAGGGAAGGTACAGATAGTGAACAAGAGGCCATGAGAGCATATAGAGCTGCACGGGAGGACAGTGATCATGCTTCTGAAGCAGATGATCATAATGATGTTTCTTCCGCTCTAATAGAAAGGGTAACAAATAGAAGATACAATTACCATTTCAACTTGAAGATTCCATTATCTTCAAACTCCCATTTGTAAAATGGGGCAGTTACCCACATTATTTTGTTCACTATTGTACTTCAGGTTGATGCAATGCTGCAAAATCTTGAGAAGGAAATTGATCTTGTTGATGCTGAAATTGGTGATCGTTGGCGAATACTAGACAGGTGTTCATTCTTTTTATTGATAATACTCTTATTATTGTCCTTTGGTGATTGTTAATCTAGTAATAGTTTGCCATTCTCTCATGTTATCTACTCAAGTAAGAGATAATTTGGATAGTATTAACACTTAGGATCGTTCTTTGGTGCATGAAAGTAACTCAGGGATGGACTTTTTGCTCTTAATACAAATTTATTTATTGTGTGACATATGGCCTGTGATCCTGCCATATAACTACATTGTGGCTACTACTACTTAGTTCGACACAATGTTAAGGCATACAGCCTTGTTCTGGTCCTTACGGAAATTAGAATAAATTACTGAACCTGCCACTTTAGTATGTTTGTGTATAATTACTAGTGATAGTTGTTGCTTGTCTAAAGCTCTTAGCTCAGGTTGCCGTTTTATCCTATTTTTTCTTAGCTTATCAGACTCTCTGAGAGATATAGTTAGAGATAAACTGTTTCTCAATATTCAATTCAAGTTGATCCTTAAGGCATTATAGTTTACATTTTTTTCGAAAGTTTATTTCTTTGAAATATCCTGAAAAGTTTGGGCAGTGGAGACTTGAAGCCCCTATTTGAATGCATGCAACTTATGATAATTTATGGTGATTGTTGACAGGGATTATGATGGGAAAGTTACGCCAGAAGAAGTTGCTGCTGCTGCTATTTACTTGAAGGATACATTAGGGAAGGATGGTATTGAAGAACTCATAAGTAGTCTATCCAAGGATGGAGGTCAGCCATTCTCTCTCTTTCTTAAGTCTAATTTTAATGTTAATCTTTATCTGCAACTGGGCTCGAGTACTTTTGCATTCTGAGAGTTCATATTTCATTCTTTTATTGTTATCTTGTGTCATAAACACTGTTCGTCCCTTCCTATCTTACTTCCATTCTTAAATTATGGTTTCGACTTTGGAATGCTGATTTTTCCTTTTTATATTTTATTTTTTAATTACTTAATAAAAACTAATTCGTGTCTCTAAAACTAATCATAATAACAAGTTTCTTTTCCAATCTCTAAATTATGATACTTATCAAGCTCTCTCAAGCAATTGGTTGAAATATTGTATTGTATTCTAATACCCAATGTAACTTTTGTTTTCATTAACTTACATTGCAGAAGGGAAGATTCTGGTTGAAGACATAGTCCGGTTGGGCAGTAGGATAGAAGACAACAATACAGCTGAGTAGGGAAACGTTAAGCTTCTCTGATTTACTTCCATTTAATATGGTTTGAGTGTTCATTGCATTGAGCTCCAAACGACAAATTTTGGGTTTATGGTCTCGTTACTTGGTTTTACTAGTGTTCATTGCATTGATTTTAGGCATATAGATCAACTTCAGGTCCTCTTTACATTTTCTGTAAAAATCAATAACATATAGCCAAGAAGAACATATATAGATATTTATTTATACATAAAATGACGTTGAAGCTTTTGCCTTGAACTTCTGCTGAGGTATTCCGTAATATGGAAATTTTGTCCTTCATAATCTTTGCTGAATCTAATTGAATTATACTGCAAGGAGATGACTTCATCATTTAAAGAAAAATATATTAGTACCTTGTTTGACAATTTTTGATAGTTATGCAGAACTACTTACATTTGTTTGTATAAAATCTCTAGCCTACAAATTATAAAAAAAAAAAAAAAAAAAAAAATAGTCTACGTGAAGGTTATAATTATTTATCCATGATATATAATATAATTGTGACGAACTCATTTTCCATTCCCCAACCCCATTTTCCCATGATATAGTTATAATATTTAGTATTCTAGTTAGAGTATTTGAATTAGTTCAATAAAGACGAAACAGAATTAATCAAATAAAATGAATTAGTAAATTGTGTTTCACGGATATACCTTTAATTAAATAAATAAGAAAACGAAAGGTGAGGATCTACAGTGTTTTTGCTCTAACCATCTTCTTCATTTTTCATTCTCCATTTCAGATTCCAATAAAATAATAATATTTTATTATTATTATATTAATTTATTTAAATCAAATCTATTATCAATAACTAAAAAAATATTAAACACATTAAATTAAATCAAAACTAAAAAAAATATATAATAACTATTCTCCAAGCATATACTATATGAGGAATGGTTGGACTTAACCATTTCTCATTTTAGGGATTTCACCAAAATGAGAAATCATTGAAGTTGCTCTAAACCATATGAATCTGAATCTCCAAGATGGGGAATCATTGAGCCATATGAATTTGATTAAGTACAAATGCCATCTTTGCCAGCCCTTTGCAATTATCTTCACTGCAAATTCTACTTCAAGACAAATTCCTGCCATTACTAAAAATAAAAATACAGTATGTTCTGTCAATTTCCCAAGTAAGTCCAACAGTTTCTATATTTTTCATTACTTAAACCCCATTTTGTAAGATTTAGAACAATTTCAATGGTTCCCCATTTTAGGGATTTCCCCAAAATGGGGAATGAATATGGGGAATGGTTAAGTCCAACCATTCCCATATTGTATATCCCCAAAATGGGGTTCCCTATATATGGGGAACCCTAAAATGAGGAATGATTATTATATTAATATATTTTTTAGTTTTGATTTATTTTAATGTATTTAATATTTTTTTTGTTATTAGGAATAGATTTGATGTAAGGAAATTAATATAATAATAATAAAATAAAATATTATTACTTTATGGGAATCTGAAATGGGGAATGAAAAATGGGGAAGATGGTTGGAGCAAAAACACTGTAGATCCTGCAAAATGAGGTTTGGGGAATGAAATATGAGGAAAATGGTTGGACTTGCTTTTACGGTGTATTTTCTCCAACCATCTTTCCCATTTTCCATTCTCCAAATCAAATTCACTTTAAAATAATAATATTTTATTATTAAACTCACAGAAAAATAACAAAACAAAAATTAAAAACAATAAAAAAAATAAAAAATAATATTATTTTATTCAATTCCTTAAAAAATAAAAATATTTTATTCAATCTCTTAAAATGGAAAATGAATCATTTCCCAATTATGAGAAATAGTTGGATTTGACAATTTCATACATGCATTCTCCATTTGGGGGAATTCCTTGAAATAAGGAATCATTGGAATTCATATTTCACGGTTAAAGGTCGAACTGAAAATGAGTAAGTGAATTAAGAATTTAAAATTATTAAAATGTGCCCGTACATTTTTTCTTTTCAATACATGTTAAGCGTACAAATCCTTTTATTGGAGACTTGGGTTTAAACCCCGACTCTTTCCAAGTTAAATCAATTCATTAATTTCAGTTTTGCAACAAATTCCAGAATATTCCTGTCAGAACTCCCACCTTCATCAATGGCTTCTTTGGCCAACGTCTTCCACATCTCAGAATTCTTTCTAATTTCCTTACCCTTATCCCCTTCCATAACTTCCGTTATGCGCATTTCAAGTTCTTCCTTAGTCACAATTCCTTCTTCATCTTTCTTAGCTCTAACCCCAACCCCCCACACGTCAGCAACGAATGCCCCATTTGTTGTTTGATCAAAGGCTCCAGGCATGGCCACCATTGGCACTCCCATACTCAATGCCTCCATCGTCGAGTTCCACCCGCAATGGCTCACAAAACACCCTACAGAATTATGGGACAGAACTTCAAGCTGATGACACCAACTCACCACCAATCCCTTTTCTGATGTCTCTTCTACAAAAATTTTCGGAAGCTTTTCGATTTCTGATTCCCTTACGACCCATAAGAAATTGAAGTTGCTATTTTTTAAGGCGCTTGCTATTTCTTCCATCTGTTCATTTGTCATTTCCATCACACTTCCATATGAAACATAAACCACCGTGCCGCTTTCCTTTGAGTCCAGCCATTTCTTGCACCTTTCTATTTCAGGCTTGAACAGGCTTAACCCATACTCCTTGTTGTTCTCTATCCTTTTGTCCATGTATTCTGATGGGATTGTTGGCCCTATTGCTGTTACTTTGCATCGTTTCTCCATTGATTTCAGTACCTGGTGGTCAAATTCATGCAGTAAACCGCTTCGTTAACTACCACTGTAGGAATGAAAGAAAATGGAAAAGAAATTGAATATACAAACCTGGTTTTCCAAGGCGTGGAAGGTGTTGATGAACACCCAGTCAGCCTGGGAAATATTCAGGAACTGGTTCTTTAGAAATCGTAAGGTGTTGGGGTAATTAACAAAGTCAAAAAATAAACTTGGCAGATCAAAGAGACCAAGTGGAGGCAAACCATCTATGACAACAGGTGTCTGCTCCACCGGAACATTAAGCTTCCCTTCATAATGAGCGAAGAATATTTTGCTGACGGAACAAGACATAGTGAAAAGCGGGGCAGCAGCAAGGCCGAGATTTTTTGCAATTTCTAAAACCACAGAGAGCATCGAGTCATAGATCAGGCAACTCACTGGGTAGTGTTGTGAAATGATACGGGGTAATTTGGTGGAAAGGGTATGGAGAAAATAGTCAAAATGTTGGTCGTCAATGACCTGATCATGAGGAATGAAGTGGAGATTAAAGGAGGAATGTGGGGATTTGGTCATGGTTTGGGTTTGAGAGAAGACGAGAAGGGTAACTTTGAGACCTTTGGAAGCAAGTCTGTTGGAGAGTTGATGCATAGGAGCCATGTGTCCTTGGAATGGCAATGCAATTCCTAGTATATGTGGAGCTCTCATTGCCTCTCTCTCACTTCCCATTTTCATTATTTTTTATATGTTCCCTAGTTTCTATCTATCTCTGCATACTTTATATCATAACCGGATCAAATGGATGGATTCTGGAATGAGGGGATAGGGTAATTGTTGTGCATAACCTTATCTAGACACGAAATCTGTGAGTTTCAATAAAGTAAGTGAAATGATCAATTGAATCCAAAAAGATGCCAGTGAGTGAATAATTGATTGATGAAAGTGGTCCAACTCAAACGTGGTTATGTTCTTCTAGAAGAAGTAGACACCATGAGCTTCAATTTAATTGGTCACTTATACATCGGTGTCAAAATATTTCACTGAAGTTGGGGAGAGTACCGCCCATAATTACTACTACTTTATTACCATGTAAAAGCAGTGAAGTGTTAATGGGATAAAAGATTAAGAAACGATAAACAGAAAACAATAGAAAAATAAACGGATTTCATCCATCAATTCAATAACTAGCTAGAATATTGGTTTTTTTTAGAATAATACCATGTCTTAAAATTTGAGTTTTCTTGTTACTTTAAAAAGAAATTCTCTCACATGAAAGGTTTTAAATGTGTATTTTTAATTCATACTATGTTGTTCATTAACGAGCTTGTAAAAATTTTGGGAGAGATAAGATGAGTTCCGCAAGCACAAGAATGCTGAATGTAACACTGTATTCCACTTTGATAACACTGTTTTAATCTTTGTGTTTGTGACCCAGTTAACAACCTACTTTTCTAACATACCATACTTGGGGGTTAGTTTTTCTTCAGATTTCGATTTTACCCTCGTTGCCTAGGCTTATCTCTTGCTTTTGTCTTCATTTGCCATATTATTTTTTTAACATGAAATAATTTATTTATTATTTTTCTGATATACAACTAATAAAAACATGAAATTGGTATTAGTATTATAAAAATATTAAGAGAATAAATAAAAATGATTAATAAAATGACTTTCACCTACAAAATAAGTTTATAGATAAAATTACTAATAATAATAATCATAAAAATCTATTATGATAGTTAATGTTAGGGTTTTCTTTCATGGCGATTTTATTTTGCTTACTTTCACTATCACAATTGGATTAAATTTCACATCTCTAATTCAATGATGATTAAAGCAACATAACAATTACTTTGAAAAAAAAAACAAATAAATCATATAATGCATATTAGTTTAGAGTATCATCTTAAGAAAATTATTTTTTAATAAACCAGAGTTTTTTTGAATAGGTTATGTATCGAACACGTAATTTATCATATTTTCTTTGCGAAATTTAACGGTTATACTCAACTTTAAGAAAATAAAATTTCAAGAGTTACTAAACCAATATAAGAAAAAGTATAAAAGCGATATAAAATAACCTTATTTAGGATATAAGGTAAAAAGGAAATTGATTTAGAAATTTTGTATTGAATTTCGAAAATAACAAATAATTCGTTTATTCCCAATAAAAATGCAATTGTGTAATTTATTTTTGCAAAATAATTATATTTTTTTACCCTTTATATTGTGTGAAATTTGATGTAAAAACAAAGATACGATGGTAACTATCTGAAAACAAATACACTAGAAAATTAACTACATTAATCAGTACATGACTACATGAGTTTCAGTTTGGCAACAAATTCCAGAATATTCCTGTCAGAACTCCCACCTTCATCAATGGCTTCTTTAGCCAACATCTTCCATTTCTGAGAATTCTTTCTAATTTCCTTAGCTTTATCCCCTTCCATAACTTCCCTTATGCACATCTCGATTTCTTCCTTTTTAACGATTCCATCTTCTTCATTTATCTTAACCCTAACCCCAACCTCCCACACATCAGCAATGAATGCCCCATTTGTTGTTTGATCAAAGGCTCCTGGCATTCCCACCATTGGCACTCCCATACTCAATGCCTCCATTGTCGAGTTCCACCCGCAATGACTCACAAAACACCCTACACAATTGTGGGATAGAACTTCTAGCTGATGACACCAACTCACCACTAGTCCCTTTTCTGATGTCTCCTCTACAAAATGTTTGGGAAGCTTTTCGATTTCTGATTCTCTTACCACCCACAAGAAATAATGGTTGCTGTTTTTTAGGCCGCTTGCTATTTCTCCCATCTGCTTGTTTGACATGGCAATCAAACTTCCAAATGAAACATAAACAACCGACCCATTTTCCTTAGAGTCTAGCCATTTCTTGCACCTTTCTGTTTCAGGCTTGAACAGGCTTAACCCATACTCCTTGTTGTTCTCTATCCGTTTGTCAATGTATTCTGATGGAATTGTTGGCCCTATTGTTGTTATGTTGCATTGTTTTTCCATAGACTTCAGTACCTGATGATGAAATTCATACAGGGAACCCCTTCGTTAGTTACTGTATGAGGTCAAAATTGAAAGAAATGAAAAAAAAATTGAATATATAAAATACCTGGTTTTCTAAGGCATTGAAGGTGTTGAAAAAGACCCAGTCAGCCTGGGAAACATTCAGAAACTGGTTGCTCAACAATGGCAAGGCGTCTGGGTAATTGACCAAGTCGAAAAAGAAACTTGGCAGATCAAAGAGACCAAGTGGAGGCAAACCATCAATCACAACAGGTGTCTGCTCAACCGGAACATTAAGCTTCCCTTCATAAGCAGCGGAGAATATTTTGCTGACAGAACAGGACATGGTGAAAAGCGGAGCAGCCGGAAGGCCAAGGCTTTTAGCAATGTCTAGAACCCTAGGTAGCAACGAGTCATAGAACAGGCATCTCACTGGGTTGCCAGAATCTCTGTGTTGTTTAACAATATCAGGTAATTTTTCGGAAAGGGTTCGAACGAGATCCAGAAAATGATGGTCGTTGATTACATCATGAGAGATGAAGTGGAGATTAAGATTGGAGGAATTTGGGGATTTGGTGAAATGGGTATTGGAGAAGATGACAAGGGTAACTTTGAGACCTTGGGAGGCAAGTCTGTTACAGAATTGGAGCATTGGGCTCATATGTCCTTGGAATGGCATTGCAATTCCTAATATATGTGGACTTTCTTCTGCTCTCATTGCCTCACTCCCCATTTTCAGTTGATTAATTTGAAGTTTAAGTTTCTTTCTATGCCTATACACTCAGATTGATTTATACCCAGATGGATGGGTTCTTGTTTCTTGAATTAGTAATAGTTGGATTATAAGCTTATCTAGTAGGGACAGAAAATCTGTGAGGAGGACCAAGTTGCATAAGAATATGGACAAATCAAAATGTATGGACTGTTCCATTATTGATATGTATTGTAAGTGAAAAGATGAGTTGAATCCAAAAAGAAACAACAGACAGTGAGTAATCAATGAAAATGATTCAAATTCTAATAATTTAATGCATATATATAATATGGTTACATTCTAGAAGAATTAGACATCACGGGTCACTGTATATGCTAAAGAATGGAAAGTTATCATCTGTGCCAGAAATCGTATAATTCCGGGTTGAGTATCGTAAATCAGGCAAGTCACTGGTAATTTCTGAAAAATGTGCTCTCATGGGGGATTTTTATCATCTCAGCTCGATAAAAAGAAGATGGCAAGGGTAAATTTGAGCTGAGAGTGCTGTCATGTTCTGCAGTTCATTGCACATAATAGAATGAAATAATAGGACTGAATAAAAGAAGTATTTTGCGTTGGTATTTTAGTGTAATTGAATCGATTAGTTAATCAATATATAATCGTAATATTTCATCGAACAAGTTGAAAGAGTGCGGAATGCACGCTTGTTCGGGTTCTATTATAAAACATATGATTAGCAACCTAACCAGATCATTCCATATTTGGAGTAATTAATTTCCAGATATATAATAATTAATGTGATTTGTAGATACGTAATGGAATACGCAACCTGTGATAGATGAATGGTTGTTTTTGGTAGACCTCTCTGATCTAGAAATCTATTGAGGGGTTTCCAACATGGAATCTGGAAACTGATCACGCGTGAGAGAGTGAACATCATTTGCCAACTTTACCTTTTCAAACATATACGACCCATAGTCATCGTAAACTTATTAAAATCAAGTTAATTCAATTTTTTTTAAAAATAACACTGGGGTTATTGCGTGTATGTTAAGGGGGCCATAATGTAAAAAAGTGATAGTAACATTTTGTTTTAAATAAACCACACAATCTTAAATTTGTCTCTCTGTCATTTGCACTTAATTGTAGTAATTGTTGTTCTAGAAGAAGAAGACGTCCTGCACAGAAAGCTCATGATTCTATGGACTGAAAAAGAAACGTATAATTAAGAGGGGGCAGTCTGTTTGACCCACCTTATTGTCCTTTTGTAGCTGCACTTCACATATTTTTAATCTATGTTTTGGACTTATACTAACCAACTTTACTCAATTCAATTTGTATACTTTTTCCTTTTCCTATGCTCTTAGTTCAGCTAGCCTCACTACACATGTATTGAAAGGTAGGATACAACTGTAGTCTGTAGACAACATTCATCGGGCGGGCGAGTTAGACTTCATCGAACTTCTTATTAAAAGTATCAATTCAAGTCCGGCGGCCTAAACCATTTTTTAGAACTACGGGTTTGCACAGGACTCGGGTCCGGCTTACACCGCCACTCCCAAACCCGGCTTGCGCTCATATAAGATTTTTTTTCCTTTTTAATTTGTTCATGAGTTAATTAAAAAAGGAGAAGATTTATATAAATATGTGAAAATCTTATATATTATTAGATTATTTACTTCAATTCATTTATATACAGTATTAATTTTAAAAGTCTAACATTCTAAAAAATAAAAGTTTGAAATAATTATATAATAAATAAATAATTATTATTCGGATCGGGCTTGAAACTTTATACAAAAATCAAACTCAACTCATAAAAATTCAGGCTTTATCAAGCTCGATTGGCCTTATTAATAAAATAAATGTACAAACTCGATCCTTGGAACGGATCGACCTGTGAACAGGTTATACAAGGTACGATACTGAGACAATGATGATGATAATAATAATAATTATTATTATTATAATGATAATGATAATAATAATAATAATAATAATAATAATAATAATAATAATAATAAGAGAATATATGTATAGTTCATGTATTATGAGTAAAGTTAATATAGTTTTTTTAGCGTTGTTTATAAATTGTTTCCTTGAAATTAATATAGAATGATAGTGTAATAAATACATTAAAACATTTGAAGGTTGAATATGAGATTTCAAGTTTGAGTTCACATAACGTTGAGATTAAGACGGACATAGAATCAAATATGAGGGACACCAACATTAACGAACCGAATTTCAAAAATATATATGACGAAACATATGAAACAAATATAATAGAAAGAATTTATGTTAGAATAATAAAATATAGAAATGATAATTAAACAATAATTGTTTTTGAATATAAAGGTTAAACGTAAGGGTTCAAAAACATTATGGGTGAGAAATCTATGAAATTCTTTTTTTTGGCAAAATGATGCTTGGGATTTCAAAATTAGTAAAAATATTATTTTCAATTTAAAATTACCATATAAAAGAGTTAATCTTGTTTTTTTTTTTTAAGCAATCGGTGTTAATCTTGTTTATTTTGAACTCTAATTTTGCAGCATAATTAATCATAATATAATACACTTTTTTTTATAAATTTTAGAATTTCTGAGAAGTGTATATATTTTTTTCAATTAAAATGTGATTTTTAAAAAATTGTAATAAAATGAATAATTTTCAAAAATTACTCCCAATTTTATGAATAATTTTTACAATAATATGGTTAGATTATAAGAATGTTAAATTTGTTGAAATACCTCATAGAAATTAATCACAATTACTATTTTTTAATGAAAAAAATATATTTTTCCCTTTATTTACAAATTTTTGAAATCGCAAACATCTTTTTGAAAAAAATTTACATAGACAAACTGCAAAATAATCAAACCACGGGTCAGGCCACTATTGCAATGCACCTGGCTGAGATGGTGAAGATTTTCATCAAGCTCAATTGTATAGATACATATTAAAATGTTGTATAAGTGCCATGATTCGGTTCTTTTTATAATTTTTTTTGTAGATTTCATTTCTATAAAAAGATTTAATCTCTAATTTGGTGTCATCTTTCACATTCCTCACCCAAAATTTACATAAATTTTCAATGAAGGACAACAAATTTTTTTCCTAACAAATATATGAACTTCGCTCATATATTAAAAATAATCATGGAAGGACTTTTATTCCTTCGAAAATCTTTCCCAACTCAAATTTCGATTCACTGGACGATGAAAGTACAATTATGGTCTGAAAGTGACCGACTCATATTCCGTTAAAAGGTTATAGGAGTCTTATTTTTCAATTCATAACATAAAATTCAACAAGTAATTACACCACAAATAAAAATAACTCAAATATATAATAGCGGAAATATATAACTCAAGTATCCATCCCATCAATATATAATAGCAAAAATATATAACTCAAGTATCCATCCCATCAAATATATAATAGCGGAAATTGGTATATTTTTCAAAAAAATTGCAACAGTCATGATGTTTTTATAGTTATATTTTCACATTTAATTAATGAACGGATAAATTTTAAAAGAATATCAC
>CATIWQ010741741.1:0-11238 GCA_949673415.1 Euphorbia schlechtendalii | reverse complement strand
TGCTATACTTATTTGTAGTGAAAATCTATATATTTAGAGTCTCTCATCTATCACATCTATATTTACTCAACTTTTCATTCTAATCTTCCTATACAAAAATCTCGAAACTATTTTTATTTTCTTTTATTTTGTCATTCCTTGTTGATCTTTAGACCTGGTTCCTTCTCTATGGGTTCGATATCTTTTAAAACTACACCGCAACTGTATACTTGCAGTTATCATCATTTTTCTATGTGATAAGTGGTATTGACAACACCTATATTTTCATGAACAAGTTTTTGGTATTATTATTAAGGATAAGCCTTACTAAACGAGTATAGCCAAATCTCACGAACAAATTTTTGGAACCATTAAGTTATTGAACTTATCAGTGGAAAAGTGGCGATCAATTAATCTCATGCTTCAATGTTTGAATCTGTCTCTAAATGTACTGGAATCTATCTCCAATTGGAAAATCTGAAAAATGTGAAGGGAAGAGATAGTGAAGTGCTGTCAGGACGAGAAGTTTGCAACGGCTAATTCCAAGACCTTCAACTATAAGTAAAAGACAGGAG
The DNA here is from genome assembly GCA_949673415.1 of Euphorbia schlechtendalii. Taxonomy (NCBI): domain Eukaryota; kingdom Viridiplantae; phylum Streptophyta; class Magnoliopsida; order Malpighiales; family Euphorbiaceae; genus Euphorbia; species Euphorbia schlechtendalii. The sequence continues at coordinate 10,684 of CATIWQ010741741.1, read as the reverse complement.
AAGTTGTTCAAATTGGGTGAATCACTTCAAATTTTTTCTTAGAGTCGAAACTTTGTTCAAATACTACCAGCTTCTAGAAATTCCACACCAAGCAATTAGCAAACACTCACTGTCAAATCTGTTTGTAATAGAGAGAGAATAGCACTTAAGATTTAAAATTGTAAAGGATTCAATATTCTATGATCTGAATTCCTCTGTTTGCAATTTCTTATAGAAATCTTGTTGAACCCAAGTTAATAGTACTTCACAATATTTAAACATTTTGGAAATAACAAACAATATATGATAGTGAAATTAATTGAGTGCTAAGTGTACTCTTAATTAATGAAGTTTACTTGAGTTTGTTTAAGGAAAAATAACTCAGTTTACTGAGTAATTAATTAAGCTACGACTTAGAGTAGGAAAAGTTGAGTTGGTGCTGAGTACTACATAGTTTAAATAGATATCTTCTCAGCTATGCTGAGTTAGCTTTTATTAATTAAAAAGCTAAGTTTGTTGACACTTAGAGAATTAAATGACACTTGTGCTACTACCTTCTTCTGTGAGAAATGCAATAGATTTTTGATGCTTTTTAGGATAAAAAGCGCTGAAATTAAAGAAGATATTCCTTTAGTCCTCACATTCAAAAGGTGTCAGTAAGGAATGTTGGAGATTCCTCACTAAAGTCTAAGACAAAAGGAATGCTTTGTCATACGTTGTTTCTTAGTGTCTCCACGTGCCTCTGAAAATATCAGAAAGTCAACTAATGACAGAATGCCACGTTTCATCTCACGTGCCTCTCTATCATAATGGATTGCTTGAAGATAAATGAGTTTTTAACAACAGAATTTTATCTCTCTTCAACGTTCGAAATCTCTATTTCTAAACGTCTTGGAATCTATCTCTAATGGGAAGATTCGAAGGATTTGAAGAGAAGAGAAATTGAAGAGTTATCAGGATGAGAAGATTACAATGATTAATTCTAAGAGCTTTAACTATAAATAGAAGACTGGAATAGATGTTCGAACTTGGTGAATCACCTCTAATTTCTTTAAGAGCTGAAACTCTATCATTTACTCGCAGCTTCAAGAAATTCTAATTCAAGCAATCAGCAAACACTCATTGTCTCATTCTATTTGTAATAGAGAGAATATCACTCATAGATTTAACCTCGTAAATGATTTGACATCTTACAGTTGAAATCAGTTTACATTTCTTTTTATTAATCTGAGTGTCAGTTTAGGAAGGGTACCTAAACTGAGTTGAGGGGTAGTTAGAAAGAAAGATACTTTCTGTAATAGTGTCTACCCACTGTAAAGGCTGCTCCACCTAAGTAAGGAATGAACATAGTGGATTTAAGATCAGAGAAGGTATATGGGGAATAAAGGTAGGCTAGGGGCCGAACCAGGATAAAACCAGGTGTTGAAGTTCTAACTTTTACTTTCACCTTTATTGTGTTCATATCTCATACACCATTCTTTCTATTTTATCATTTTTACTTGAAAAACCAATCCGAGCTGAGTAGAGTACTCAGCCAGAGATTGTATATAAACTGTGCCAGCAAAGTTGAGCAGTTTATAAGTTTTTAGACCTCGCTCAGCATCGCCTAACTCAACAAGCATCTAAAAACTAAACTTGGTTAAAATATTATATAAACCTAAAAAGTAACCAAGAACTACATTCACCCACCTCTGTTGTTGTAAAGAAGATGTCTAAGGACCAACAAATCTGAGTGATGATTTGGGAAGGGTCCCCAAAATGTGGATTGAGTGATACTTAGAAAGAAAGGTACTTTCTGTAATTGAGTCTACTCATTGTAAAGGCTTATCCGCTTAAGGAAGGAATGAAATCACTAGTGGATTAAAGCTCGGAAAGGAATCCGGGGACTCGAGGTAGACTAGGGGTCGAACTAAGATAAAATCTCAGGTGTTGAAGTTTTAACCTTACTCGCTAGTCTTTATCACGCTTAACTCATTCATCATTCTATCTTTATTTTCAATTTTTCTTGAAAAACCAATCCAGGCTGAGTAAAAGTACTCATTAGTGATTGAAGATACAATGTGCTAACAAAGCTGAGCAGTTTATAGTTTTTAGACCTAGCTCAGTATGAAGCACTCAGCACGCATCTAGAAACTAAACTTGGAAAGTATTTTTATAAAATCGTAAACGAAACCAAGAACTGCATTCACTCCCCTTTTGCTATTTAATTAAGTAGTTTAGGACTGACAAGTGGTATTAGGGCCAGGCTTAACTTATAGACTAATCATCTTTGAGTTAAAGATCCATAAATGGCTTATAACAGCTTCAATTCTGGATAAGGACAGACAGTGCTCCTGAAGGAGGGAATGTCTATGATCAGGCCACCGTTATTCGATGGTAATCACTACACGTTTTGGAAAAATCACATGAAAATTTTTATTCAATCTCAAAGTATGCAAGCATGACTCTCTATCGAGCTTTGCCCATGAATTCCTACTGTAGTTAGGAATGGGCATCGTGTTCCGGTCGATTTAGAGGATTATGATAATGCTGACTGAGGCTTCTCAAAGAGAATGCTGCAATGATCCATTACTTACACTGTGCGCTAGATCTTACTGAATTTGGCATGGTCTCGAGCTACGAGATAGCATAGGAAATCTGGAAGAAGTAGGAGATTATCTATGAGGGGACTGGCAAGGTCAAGAAGTCCAAGATCAACCTCATGTTGAGAGAGTACGAGATGTTCTAGATGGGCACCGGTGAGGGTGTTAAGGCCATGAATACTAGGTTTATTAACATCATTAATGAATTGAAGAGGCTTGGCAAGGAATTCACCAAAGAGGAGCTGGTGAAGAAGATTCTCCGCACTCTTACGTTAGAGTGGGATGCCAAGAAGAGCGCTATCAAGGAGGCTCATGATCTTAAGACCTACAGCTATGATGAGTTGATAGGCACATTGCTGACTCAGGAGATGAGCTTGAGGAAATATACCAATGACTCTAAAAGGAGTAAAGGTAAGGAGATAGAGAGGCAAAGCCATTGTCCTGAAAGTTGATTCCTCTGATGAATCCACAAGCTGCGATTCTGATGAGCAAATGGCCCTTCTAACTATACATTTTAAACACTTCATGAAGAAGGATGAGAAGTTCAATAAAAAGAAGTTTCCCGCTAAAATCAAGTCAACTAAGCACCAACAAAGAGTTAAGGAAGGACTCGAGAAGGAACACAACAAAGATATCAAATGCTTTGGTTGTGGAGATAAAGGCAACATCCAATCGAGCTGTCAAAAAACCAAGAAGGACAGATACAAGAAGAGGTTCGCTAAGAATAATGAGGCACTTGCTGCCACATGGAGTGATTCAGAAGAGTCTTCATCATCCGATGAAGAAGCAATTGATTCCACCAACCTCTGCTTGATGGCCATTAAGAATGATAGAGGCGAAGGCTCAACATCTAGGTCAAATGGAAGTCAAACCGCTGCTAACTGTGAAGCTGAGCATAGCAAAGGAAAATCTCCTCAAGCTGAGGTAAATTCTGAAATTCTTTTATCTATTGAAGAGTTTTCCCAGGTACTCTTTGATGTTATGAAGCTGACTAATAAGTTAGGAAAGAACATCAAAGAGCTAATGAGGAGAAGTGAAGATCAGGAAGACATTATTGCTTCCTTATATCTTGATATCTGCTTTCTTCAAGAAAAAGCTAAGTATTAGGAATGTAATTCCAGCAAGTTAACTAAGTAATTAGATGAATTGACTGCTGAGATAACATCTTTGAAGAAGGAATAGGTTCCTCCTCCAACCAACAGTCAAACTTTGAATAACCAAACTCGTAATTCTAAGAGGAAGAATTCCTCTAAAATGAAGAAAGTGAGCCAGCCCAAAGTAAAAATGGTGTGTGGTTTTTGTGGAAAAGCTAGACATGCTACAGTTCTCTGTAGGCATAAAAAGGTTTTTATGACGAGTTCAACTGGAGTAACTTAAGCATTGCTAACAACGGAGGACCTAGCTCAAGAGCATGGATACCTAAGAAAATGTAATTGTTTTGCAGGTAAGCCTTAGATCCGTTGATGACTCTAGAATGTAATATTTGGATAGCGGATGCTTAAGGCATATGATGGGAGATGAAAGTCAGTTCATCTCATTGGAGTGCAAAAGAAATGGAAGTGTCAACTTTTTAGAAAACCAAAAGGGCAAGATTGTGGGCTGTGGCACTGTTGGTGTCTCTCCACCAATCGAAGAGGTTTCTCTGGTCAAAGGAATCAAGTTCAACTTTCTTAGTGTAGCTAAGAAACAAAGGCAGAAAGGTTACATTCACTCAACTGGTTGCTCAGTTTTTTAATGTAAAACTGACCCAACTATTCTCTTTGCTCATATAATCAATAATGTGTATATGATTCATTTATCACCTGGCTCCACTAATGTGTGTCTTGTATCTGAGGAGGATAATTTGTGGCTTTGGCACAGAAGGTTGGGTCATATAAATATGAACATGCTATCCAAACTAGCCAAAAAAGAAATTAGTTATGGGTTTACCCAGTATCAGCTTTAAGAAGGATAAACTTTGCTCAGCTTACCAACTAGGTAAGCAGGTTAAGAAATTATTTAGGTCAATTAATCATGTAGTAACTAAGCGACCGTTGGAGCTCCTCCACCTAGATCCTTTTGGCCTAGTTTAACCTATGAGCTTAGGTGGTAAGAGATTCTCATTGGTGGTTGTGGATGACTTCACGAGATTCACTTGGGTAGTCTTGCTGAGTAGCAAAGACTAAACATATGAATCTTTTATCAAGCTCAATAATCGGATAATGAATGAAATAGAAACTAAAATCAGTAGAATAAGAAGTGATCATAGACGTGAATTTGAGAACTTTCATTTTGAAGAATTCTATTCAGCACATGGTATTGACCACAATTTCTCTTCTCCTTATACTCCTTAACAAATTGGGCAGTAGAAAGGAAGAATAGAACCATAGTTGAAATGGCTTGATCCATGTTGAGTGATAACAATCTACCAAAGTACTTTTGGGGAGAAGCTGTTAACATAGCTTGTTATATCTTGAATCGGGTTTTAATTCACCCAATTCTAGAGAAAACACCCTATGATCCATCTTAGATCATTTGGTTGTAGGTACTTTGTTCTTAACACCAAAGAGCAATTAGGTAAGTTTGATCCAAAGTCTGATGAAGGTATCTTTCTAGGATACTCAACTAATAGCAGGGCATATAAAATATATATCAAGCAAACCGACCTATTAGAGGAGTCTATGCATGTGGATTTTGATGAAACTAACAATGTATATAGACGTCCATCTGATGAAGATGAAGGAGTAACCCATTAAGAAAATCCACTCAGCATGCCACTCCTGTGCTGCCTAACCCAGCATAAAAACCTGAAGTTGAGGAAGATAAAGAAGACGATGATCTCTCTATCAACTTCAACGGTGGAGAATATCAACCTCTACCTCAGCAACCTATTATAGATCCTCCAACTGCTGATCTAAGTCTACTAAGGGAGATTATTACTCATCACAACCATCAGCTCGATAACATTGTTGATGATTTTCATAATCCAGTTATGACATGAGGTTAGCTCAACAAGATGATGAGTCATCCAACTTTCATCTCATTGATTGAACCCAAGAAGTTTGAAGATGTAAAAGGAGATGATTATTGGATGATCGCAATGCAAGAGGAGTTAGATCAGTTCAAGTGTAATATGTTTGTAGTCTAGTTTCTAAACCTAAAGGAAAATCAATAATTGGCACCAAATGGGTTTACAAGAACAAGCTTGATGAAGATGGCTCTGTTGTCAGGAACAAGGCCAGGCTTGTTGCTCAAGGCTACAATCAGTTTGACAAATAATCTTGAAGAAGTTTAACATGGATCATTTGAAGCCTATTTCTACTCCCATGGCCATGAATATTATATTAAGTATAGATGAAGTTGGAAAACCTGCATACAACAAATTCTACAGAGGAATAATAGGCTCTCTTCTTTATCTTACAGCTAGTAGGCTTGACATTTAGTATACTATGTGCTACTATGCTTGTTATCAATTTGAACCCAGAGAATCACATCTAACAACTGTGAAGAGGATTCTCCGGTATTTGCAAGGCTATATTGAAGCAGGTCTGTGGTATCCCAACAGCTCAGATTTCACTCCAAGAGGATTCACATATGCTGATTAAGGAAGAGACAAGCTTGATAGGAAAAGGACCATAGGAGGATGTCATTTCCTTGGAGAATGTTTAGTCTCATGGTATAGTAAGAAGAAAACTTTTGTTGAGCTGAGTACAGCTGAAGCTAAGTATGTGGTAGCAGGAAGTTATGTATCCCAACTTTTATCGATCGAGCAGTAACTGGAAGATTATGGTATAAAGTCTAAGTGTCTTGAAGTTATGTGTGATAACAAGAGCGCAATTAACCTATCCAAAAATCTAGTTCAACATGGCAGGATGAAGCATGTCAACATTAGACATCACTTCATTAGGGATCATGTGCTAAGTGGAGATGTTAAATTGGTGTATGTTCTTTCAGAGGAACACCATGCTGACATATTCACCAAACCATTACCAAAGGAGCAGTTCAATGTCCTAAGGTAGCTTATTGGTATGGCGACCCCATGTGAAGAAGAAGAAAGAAATTTAGCTAAGTATTCAAGAGCAAGCTTTATTTCAGCAAAGGAGATAACACGTGTCTAACTTCATCTATATTTTAAAGTAATAGCGTGAGAATCAATTTCATGATTAAAATCAAAATCTCTCAATTTCAAAAGAACTGCTTTTGAATTGGAACCGTTTTCTACAAAACTCACCATTTTACTAAAGCGATTAATCAAGTGTTCATCTCATTGTTAATTCTCATCATGAGTTGAGGAAGCACCATGTGTATTTGAGAGTTGGAAGGTCTATAAAAGTAGGAAGGAGATGAAGAGAGAGATTACTTGCTTTCTCTGAATTCAAATTATTTTTGTGCAAAGAACCCTAATTTCCTTCTTCTCAAAATCCTTTTACCTTTCTCTAAAAGATGGCGATTACCAAGAGGGCTCTTACTCTCCAAAGTGAATCAAGGAAAAAGATGTTCGTTCACATCGACAATTTATAGCAGAGAATCATTTTTCCCGCTGGAATAGTGTTCAATAAGGTGGAATGGACTGACGATATGGAGTTTGGTCTATTGTTTGAGGCAAAATATGAAAGCTTGATGGTCAACAAATTCATGCATAGAGTAATCAAGCAGCAGAATCTCAGTCAATTTCTACTACTTGAAGGCCCTGCAATCAAGAGCCTCATGAAGGGTTTCTACTCAACCCTTTTCACAATTTAGGGATTTGAGGATGTTCTGCTGGTGGTGTTCATCAGTGTCTCATACCTCATCTACACTAATCTTGTCTACAATTTGCTGAACATGCCATTAAAGGGCATAGTGCTGAGGAAGACATGAGATGAAGAGAGGGTAGCTGTGCCAGTAGATTGGGAGCTTCCTGCAGATTATGGTAATGGTGAAATTGCAGCAACTGGGATGAGCTAGGAGGCAAGAGCTTGCTATGAGTTGCTTGTCAAGTTCCCCCTACCCAAAACTGGGTCTTTGAGCAGCTACACCTACTTTGAGAGGTGTGTGGTTTACCACATGGTAGAAGGAAAGCAACTAATTGGCCAGTGTTGCTTATGCATCACTTGACCAAGGTTACTACCTGTGAGCACGGGATTTTGTACTAGCTCGCGTGTTCGATGATGATGACTTTTACGGGATTTTATCCTTGAATCACACATTTTTCGAGTATCCTAACTTATCCGAATGGGAATCCTCCTCATCCTTAATAAATTAATTAACTAAAAAAATACCAAAAATAAAAAAAATAATAAAATAATAAATAAAAAATTAAAAAAAATGTAAGAGACGTAGTCCCGACCGCGAGGATGCCTCGAGGGGCCAGCCTCGCGCGAAGTTACCTCGAGGGGGCAGCCTCGTGCGAAGCTGCGCGAGGCAGCCTCGCGAAGGGGCAGCCTCGCACGAGGCTGCGCGAGGTAGCCTTGCGAGGAGGCGGCCTTGCGAGAAGCCCTCGCGAGGCTGCACGAGGTAGCCTCGCGAGGAAGCTGTTTCGCGAGGCTGCACGAGGTAGCCTCGTGAGGAGGCAGCCTCGCGAGCAGCCCTCGCGAGGCTGCGCTAGGTAGCCTCGCGAGGAGGCGGCCTCGCGAGCAGCCATCGCGAGGCAGCCTCGCGAGGAGGCGGCCTTGCGAGCAGCCCTCGCGAGGCTGTGCGAGCCAGCCTTGCGGAGGTGGCCTCGCGAGAAGCCCTCGCGAGGTAGCCTCGCGAGGAAGCTGCCTCGCGAGCAGTCATCGCAAGGTTGTGCGAGGTAGCCTTGCGACGAGGCAGCCCTCGCGAGGCTGCGCGAGGCAGCCTCGCGAGGAGGCGGCCTCGCGAGCAGCCCTCGCGAGGCTGGGCGAGGCAGCCTCACGAGGAGGCGGCCTCGCGAGGCTACGTGAGGCAGCCTCGAGAGGAGGCGGCCTCGCGAGCAGCCCTCGCGAGGCTACGCAAGGCAGCCTTGCGAGGAGGCGGCCTCGCGAGCAACCCTCGCGAGACCCCTCGCGTGCGAGGCTCTTTGTTTTGGATTTTTTGGGACTTTTTTATCTATAAATAGTCGGGTCTTTTTCAGTACATGGGGGCCCAAAAATTCAGAGAGAAAAATCCTCTCTTTGAGAACAAAAAATAAAAACGATATTTCTCATTTTCTTCTAACTTTTTATCGGATCAAGAAACACTTTTGGATCCCAAATTTCTTCATGTTTTTATAAAATTTCTTTATCTTTAAAATCAAATTTCTTCTAAACTCCTCAGATATTCTCGGGTCTAAAACCAATTTAGAACCCGAGTCTGATTATCTTTTGGATAAATAAACACGTTATTTTCCAATTAAAATTACACTAAAAACTCCAAGAATTAAACGATGATTTTTGAACTTTTACATCAAGCTTTTCACAAAATCACCTAAACTACAAAAACGAACGAGGAACACTCCCGGGGATCAAACGGACACGCCGAAGTGGATTCACACCAAAAGAGCTGTGAATTCCATGTTAATCTTCTTTTCTTTTTAATTTTTATTTTCGACCTAGGAATTATTGTATTTAATTGTAAATATTGTAATTCTACTTCTTCTTTTATTTCTTTTTTTTGTATTGGAATATCCTCACGAAGGGAATTAAAATTATTCCCGGATACCAGACCTCACCAGTTGCCATGCGGTCATTTTCACTAATAAAATTGACCAACATACGTGTAAATAAAAATGAACTGTTTTTATTTAAATTAACAACTTTAAATCGTCGATATTTTAATTATGCCACGCGGGCCTCGCTAGAATCAAATCGAGCATACGTGATATATCCCCTGTGCTAACCTTTGTGGATGCAGGTTAGATGAATGTTTAGGATTTTACTTTTTTCCTTCGGGTATTGAACATTTTATTTGCGAAAAATGTAAATAATAGGTTAGCGGGCGGTTGCATCCCCCGATTTTTGAAGCCTTGTAATTTTATTTTCCGCATTTACTTTCTGCATTTACTTACTGTTTTTGTGGATGATTTATTTTTCCGTTTTGTGAATGTTTTATTATTTTGCAATACGTGAACCATGCATTTAACTTCAAAAATGGACTAAGTGCGAATATGCACAATTAAAAGAAAAAACGGTTTTCTGTAGATTTAATATATTGTGATCACTTAAGAAATAAGCAACTTATCCCGGACCCGAATCTCTGTGTCTTGATGGGCCGTCCCCCGGACGTTAAGCCTCACAGAACTCTAATTCCTGGAAAGAGCTAATCGAGGTGGCGACTCCACACTGAGAGATGGTGGATTCGGGTTCGAACCGATCTAAAACGTTTTCGCCTTTTTGTCTTTCAAACCTTTTTTTCCCGGGTCCCAGACCCAGTGCTTTTTCTTCCTCATCTATTTTCAAAACACCCCGGTGGACCACGCCTATGAACCCCGCGCACTCTCAGCCCACCGCTCCGTGGCGCCCGCTCACAGTGGCGACTCCGCTGGGGATTTTTCTAAAACTTGTTTTTCAAAAGTTTTTAGCTTTTGGATAAGTGCCGAAAATTATTGATCACATTATTCCGTTTCCTTTAATTTTGACATATTCATTATAATGCATTGCAGTAGAAGGGATTGGCCCATAAGTCTAAGGTACCCTTATTACCGCGAAGCTTTCTCTTGTACTAATCTTCCTCCCTGAGAAAAAATAGTACTTCAGCGAGTGGAGCACTTGTTGCCATATCGCATGTACCTTCCTTGTTAGAGGCTTGGAGTGTATTTTAGCGCAACAAGAACCTTTTACATTAGCAACCCATCTGTAACTTTCATGTAAATAAACCATAGGCATTTTCCCTAGGGTGTTAACCAGTCATGCGATCATGCATTATATTTTCCTGCAGGTGCGCTGCTTAGTATCTTCATGATCCTAAGATAAACCAAACTTAGGACAGAGACTAGCCAAAAGCCTTACATGCGGGAGTTTTATGATTGGAAGATATGATGTTGCATGCTATGTGCTATTTGTATATTTCTCATTGTATAAATGTCATACTAACCGCGAATTTTTGTGTAGACACTCGAATGCACACACTCATGATATTAAATGTACATATCATCATGATATCACACACACTTAGGCACAGTCAGATCATGTCACCCTAAGACAACATTAAACCACTTAGGAACATCA
>CATIWQ010741694.1:0-14156 GCA_949673415.1 Euphorbia schlechtendalii | reverse complement strand
AATATAAAATCTTAAAATAATAATAAATTTAATGTATAAATATATAATAAATATATAAAATTATTCATCGGGCCGGGCTCGGGTATTTATATAAAAACCAAGCCCGGCCCATAAATCTTCAGGCTTTGACGGGCTCGGGCTTGGGCCGTGCTTTTTAAAAAAACGCGTGTCCAAGCCCGGCTCATGGAAGCGGGCTCGGGCCGGGCGAACAGGTCTAATTTTCACTATCCTAATCGACATATTGGATATTATTTTTGTTCATTTACCAAATTTGTTGTACAATAGAATTCGCACTACTAACAATATAATTGAGAAATATTATAATAATATAATTCATGGTTAGATTAATTTTTCTAATTCAATCTTCGTCTATGTCGTCATTTTCACTATCTTCATCGACATGTTAGACCGAAGAAGGTTCAACTAGCACTTAGAGTTCGGTGCGAGGATCAACTCCAAACCCTTCCTTCAGATAGTTACTGCTTTGCACCAGCTGAGACAGTGTAGATAGATCCGGATAAGCCAAAGATCACATTCCTACTGCTATAACTAAGACTGGTAATTACCTCAAAGAGGTTGAAACCCTCATCTATTTACAACAGAAAGAAAGAGTCACAACGCTATCTCACCAGCAGGTCACAGGATGGTAAGCATTGGCTCAACAACCTATACTGGTTATCTCCCAAATTTGTTGTGTACTAAAATTCCGCACTACTAACTTAATTACTCTTTTCATTTTGTAGTATTTTTAATTAAACTACATTTGTCCTAAAATAATATTACAAAGTGTGGTTTTTGTTAATACTAAAAAAGTTAGGATCTAACAAAATATCATAATAAAATTAATGAAACAAAATATAATATTATATAGTTAAAAGGTAATGTTGTTATTATTGATATAAATAATTATTATTCAATTAAGTTTCATTATTTTAATTTCAGAATAATAAGTTTCAGTTCAGTTTCAATATGTTCAGTTTCAGCTGAAAAGAACAGAGCCTAAATGGAGAAGTTATATTGATTAATTTAATTATCACGAAAGTGAAAAATCAAAGTTGATAGTGATAAAAATCACATGAAGTGGAAAACCGGGTTGAGAGTATATATAACAACATGAAGTGGATAAATCATATTGATGTGAATTTTGAGATTCACATTTCCATATAGATCTTGATATGATGGTGTTATATTTGAGTTTATTTGAAGATCTTTGTAAAAGTTTTGATAATATGTGTATACATATTATTGATTTAAATTAATATGAAAGTGCTAGCAATTTCCACCTGAAGTGAAAAATCAGATTATTGTTAATAATAAACACCATAAGTGGAATATTAAAAGAAAATTTTTTTATCGAAGGAAAAAAATATTTCCTCACTATCGATCGACGTTAATACTAATGAAGCAAAGACTACTCTACTTATTACTTTGATATCGGTAACACAGAATTTATTGAATACTCCTAAAGAGCTAAATAGTATTAATGTACAATGATACAAAGAGTTATTATAAATAAGGCATTATTTTACCCAAGTTCTCACAGAATTTCAATCACAAATATGAATATTTTATTAAAACTATGAAAGAAGATATTAAATAATGTCTTAAAACCAGGTTTATTGATATGATCCAGGTTGATGTAACTATAAACGAGAAGTTCATAAATTTATATACTTGAGAATTTGCGAAGATGGACTCGATCATCCTGGTTCGAAAATGATGAGATAAATTATAGAAATGCAAATGGGTATACATTGAAGAATCAGAATTTTCTTCAGAATAAAAAATTCATTATGTTGATTGTTCGCAAAAAAATTGATAATAAAACCTTTTAAGAGTAAGGTTGGAATTGAATCTTCATTACATACAATATGATATATGTTGACTAATTCACCATGATGTTAATTATTTAGTTATTAATGTAAGTAAACTTCCTAAAGAAGTACAAACACCTAGAATGTTTTAAAAGTCACAAGTCCGTACTTAAAATGGTCAAATAGAATCATTTATTAAACGTTCACAATTCATTGCACGATAGTTAATTATGCGAACAAATCCTAGGATAGATTTTTAAAGTCATCTGAACAAGTATAAGTAAAATAAAAACAAATACAAAAAAAAATCAATATGAGAAAATTCATTAAACAAGTATAATCATTGGAAAATGGAATAAGTAACACATACTATAGGATAGATTTGTAAAGTGATTTGTGTGAATACTGTGATTTCCTTCGTGTCATATAAAACTTTTTCTTTTTTCCAATATTGACGGAAAGTCAATTGTAAAAATCGTAACATAATTACGATCATCTACTGATAAGTTAATGTTCCTCATATCTTCATTGCTTAATTTTAGTATTTAGTTATATGGATCATTTTCCGATTTTTCCCTCTTTTGATAAAAAAAAGATAAATAAAAGTTATTGTCTTTTAAATTAGTGGCTACTTCGATTGTAATTTACAATGAAGAAAAATTGGAAAAACATATAAGTAGATGGAAAAAATGGGAAAATGAAATGAGAAATTGTCAAAAATGGCAACCTTTCGGTTCATTACTTTTTTATTCCAAAATTAATCCAAAATTTTTTCTGCATGTTCTCTTCTCCCTTTTTTTCTCTGTACGTGCTTCCTAATTCACCACTTCATATTCTCCATAACTGATTCTCACTCTCTCCATTATCAACTGTTTTCCTTGCTTTCTCCTTGCTATTTGTTTCGTACAATATCTCTTCATTTTGCTACGTTTTCAAGTTCTAACCTAATCTCAGCTTGTGTTCGTCATTTTCTTTCTTCATAAGGTATGTAATTTCGTTTTCGATCTTCTATTGATTCTCCTCTGTTACATATGGTTTGTCTTCTTTTTTTCGTTTTCATCATATTTCGTTCATTTTCATTACAACTATGACACCTAAAAAAGTTTCGTGCTAGAAGAAAAGCCATGTTGTTCCAAAGAAGGCATCGAAGGTAGTGAAATATACTTTAACTCCTTCGAAGGCTGGTACATCAAAAGAAATGGAGGAGACACTTGAGGTACTTTTTCATATTCAAATTGTCTTTTGTTTGTTTTTTGCTTTTGAAATTTGATCGATTTAGTCATTTGTATAGATCTGGTATCTATCTGGTATTTATGTTTGTTTTGTAAGTTTGTTCCATAATTCTGGTATCTACATGGTATTGTGTTTGATTTTACAATTTTTTTGTTGTAAATTTGTTTTTGAATAGCTTTTTTCATTTTTTGAAAATATGATTTATGTTTTCTGTACTTACAATAAAGTTAATTGGATCTAATATATTTTTTAGGCTTTTGAATTCTCAAATTATTTATTAGTTGGTATTCTATATCTTTCTCATACTTTTTCATTTTCAAATTGACTTTTTGTTTGTGTTTTTGCTTTTATAATTTGATTGATCTAGTCATTTTTATAGATCTAGTATCTATTTGGTATTTATCTGATTTTTGTGTTTGTTTTATAAATTTATTGTATACATCTGGTATTTATTTGGTATTTATGTTTGTTTTTGTAAATTTGTTGTAGATATCTAGTATCTACCTGGTATTGTTCTTGTTTTTACTATTTTTGTTGTAAATTGACTTTTGTTTGTGTTTTTGGTTTTGAAATTTGATTGATCTAGTCATTTTTATATATCTGGTATCTATCTAGTATTTGTGTTTGTTTTATAAATTTGTTGTATATATATAGTATTTATCTGGTATTTGTGTTTGTAAATTTGTTGTACATATCTGGTATCTACCTGGTATTGTTCTTGTTTTTTACAATTTTTATCATAACTTTGTTCTTATATATGTTACAAGTGAGTATCTGGTATTCATTTGGTATCTAGCTGGTATCTCTCTAGTTTTAACTTATTTTTGTAAATTTCTTGTAAATATCTGGTAGTGATCTGGTATTTTTCTAGTTTTTATGTTTTTGAATAGTTTTTCTGCTAATAATTTTGGTATTATATATGTTACAAGTGACTATCTGGTATTTATCTGGTATCTAGCTGGTATCTCTCTAGTTTTTAACTTGTTTTTGTAAATATTTGGTAGTGATCTGTATTTTTCTAGTTTTTATATTTTGAATAGTTTTTTGTAGTAATAATTTGGTATTATATATGTTATAAGTGAGTATTTGGTATTTATTTGATATCTAGTTGGTATCTCTCTAGTTTTAACTTGTTTTTGTAAATTTCTTGTAAATATCTGGTAATGATTTGATATTTTTCTAGTTTTTATGTTTTTGAATAGTTTTTTCTTTGATCCATGTGTATATTTGACTTTTTTTTAATTCAAAATGTTTGCAGCTTTACAAGTTGGTGTTCCCCCCTACCTTGATTTGGCATACTAGTGTTAAATGCACCTCCAATATTGAAATGTTTGATAGTCAGGGCTCCTTTTCTGAAATGAACATTTTTTGCATGTAATCGATCGAATTTTGATGTATGTTTGAACTTTTACTAGAATACAGTTGTTGTATATAGAAATGTTTTGTTATTTAAAAATCAATTGAAATCAATTTTTGCAGTTATTTTATGTGGTTTGAATAGTTACTGTGAAAATGAAAGCGATGTATTTTATAGGTTCAATTTGGTAAGAACATAGTAGTAGTCTAATATTGACAATGAGAAAACATAATTTATAATGATTTTTGAAGTGATTGATAACAAGTATCTATTTGATATGTATAATTTTTAATCTACAAAGATTGCAAGACGGAATGTTCATCTTGCGAATGTTGTACAATGGTTAGATTATAAAAGTTCTCTTTCAAGGTGAATGTCATTCTCCTCTTCATCCATCATGATTATATCATCTTCTTTCTCTGTTGTGGAACCTGATTAAGCAAGTGGGATCACATGTAAAGATGAGAAATTGGAAAAATGGTATAAAGCTGGTAGGAAGTTGGTATTTGAACAATTATTGAACAAAATATATTCATTCATGCATGATTTGTTTACCAATAATGTATATATCAATTTAAAATCGCAGGAAAAATACATTAAGTTCATGTAGAAATTAACAGTGTTGAAATCTTGTTAAAATAACATGAGTTCATACTCAATACTAGTAGTCTACCAGCAGTATACCAATTTAAAATAACATGTTTTAAAAACATGTAAATACTAGCAGTATATCAGCAGAATACCAGTTGGACATTTTAAAACTTGCTAAAATGCAGAAATTGGATTGGTTACTAGCTGAATACCAGCTATATACTGGCAGAATACTAATTGGACATTTAAAACTTGCTAAAATGCAGAAATTGGATCAGTTACTAGCTGAATCCCACCTGTATACCAGCAGAATACCAGTTGGACATTTAAAACTTGCTAAAATGCAGAAATTGGATCAGTTACTAGCTGAATACCAGCTGTATACCAGCAGAATACTAGTTAGACATTTAAAACTTGCTAAAATGCAAAAACTGGACTAGTTACTAGCTGAATACCAGCTGTATACCAGCAGAATATTAGTTGGACATTTAAATCTTGTTAAAATGCGGAAATTAGATCTGTTTTGAAAATACTGGTACAGAGTTGGTAGGAATCTAGTTTTTGACTATTATTAATGTGTAAGGTCTGAATTGAATTCGAAAAGAGCATAGTTTGTGTAAATGAATGTTTTAAAAACATGTAAACACTAGTAGTATATCAGCAGAATACTAGTTTGACATTTTAAAAGTTGCTTAAAATGCAGAAACTGGACTAATTACTAGCTGAATACCAGCTGTATACTAGCAGAATACCAGTTGAACATTTAAAACTTGCTAAAATGTAGAATTCCAGCAGTATACCAGCAGAATACTAGTTGGACATTAAAACTTGCTAAAATGCAAAATACTAGCAAAATACCAGTTGGACATTAAACTTGCTAAAATGCAGAATATTCACAGTTTACTAGCAGTATACCAGAATTTAAGAAACAAATTAGAGTTTACCTTCAACAACTGCATATGCTTTATCACACTTTGTTATACACAGTGGATAATTGTTCATTAATGTGCTTTGTTATTTGTAGGAGAGTAAAAAATGCAGAAACTGGACTAGTTACTAGTTGAATACCAGCTGTATACTAGCAGAATACTAGTTGAACATTTAAAACTTGCTAAAATGTAGAATTCCAGCAATATACCAGCAGAATACCAGTTGGACATAAAAACTTGCTAAAATGCAAAATACCAGCAGTATACCAGCAGAATACCAGCTGGACATTAAACTTGCTAAAATGCAAAGTATCAACAGTTTACTAGCAGTATATCAGAATTTAAGAAACAAATTAGAATTTACCTTCAACAACTGTAGATGTTTTATCACACTTTGTCATACATAGTGGATAATCGTTCATTAATGTGCTTTGTTATTTGTATGAGAGGAAAAAGTGCAGGAATATATCACTGTTGATTTCCATGGCAGAATCTCCATTTGTAACTTGAATTTCTATTTTCAAATCTTCTGTGTCTTCATTTATTTTCAGGCTTTCAACTAGGACTTTTTTTAATTTAGAAAAACTAGAAGTTTACGAAATTAGCAACTTTGTAACCAACGAATTTCAAGTTTTCATTCCATGACCGGTAGCAATAGGAATTCGATCCATTATGTAGGTTTTAGAAATCAAAATTCAGTTCGTTTTCTACTCAAACATATGTTTGTACTTTAAAATCAAATTATTTGAGATTATAAACTCACTTGATTGTTGAAGATTTAATGAAATCGCGATTTGATCTTTAAGAAATCCAGATATGCTACACTTTTTGTTTGAGAGAAAATTGAGAATTTGAGGAAGAAGTTATGAGGCTTTGTTGATCGCATGTTATTTTTGGAGTGATTCAATCCTTATATAAGACATATTAATTATAAAGAGTAAGTTTAATATTGGTATGGAATGACAATTTTGTATAAGGACGTAAACTCAGTAATTTTGAAACTTTTTTAATACATTTATAAAATTTACCCAAATGAAATCAGGACAACAAATTTTGTTCCGGACAATGAGTTTGAAACATAAGCACGACGGCTTGTCACATATTGTTTTTCCAACAAAACTGCATCAACTAATTTTGCGTGCATATTCCATTATCTATTTCTAGGTAAATTTGTCAATTATTAAATTTGTCAAAATGCAATATAGTATTATTTTTAGCCATTTCTCATAGTTTTATCTATTTTAGAGTTTTATGTGTTTAAGGAAGAATGTAAAAATATTGCATCTAAGGTGTCGTATTTTTGGATTACAAAATAATTCAGTTTAATTTAGTCCAGTTCGGTTTAATTCAGTTTACTTAACCACATTTCAGTTCAATTCAACTATGCATGGTTAAAAATTTACATTGAAATAAGTTCAATTCAGTTTAATTTAACTCACTTTAATTTAGTTCAATTTAATTCAATTCAACTCTTAGAATTCGAAAGAACTGGCCCTAAATGTTGGATTTGCATTCGACCGTTGATGGAAATGGAATTTGAGTACATATGTCGACTACTTTCTTTCCACAGCTTTACCTAATAATTTTGCATTTTATGAGCATACAAAACACATAAAATTGGCTCTTAGGCAGGACCACAGCCATAAAAATTGTAGATTAAGGACCACTTCTCTGAATCAATATGCATGCAGCTTTTTAATGCTGCTTGATCTTATTGATTACTCATAAAAATTGTTAGTATAACTTGTTGGATTCCGTCTGTCTTTTTTGCAATGACTTTTGAGTTGACAAAGAGCTACAAGTTACAACATATTGTGTGTAATGAGTTCTCGTGTTCTAGTTTTTGTTAATGCCGAAAATATCATTGAGAGATATATTCAAACAGTTTTTCTATATTGACATTAGTTGTTTGAATCCCATTGACACTATGAAATCTTCGCTCTCCATCTTGTGATGGATATCTACTAACTACCCAAAGATGAAGGGTTAAGATTTTAAGGTATAGATGAGTGTCAAACACGATGGTGTCAATGCAAAATTGTCGATATTCAAAACCTTGTATAAACTTGTTCATATAATTGAAAAGAGAGAAGATGGTGTAACAAAATTTAAAATGATTTTTTTTTGTTTGTTAACACTTTGTGTTGGGAGTAGTACGTATATTGCCACACATACATTTATACCTTATTGTAGTCGTGAAAAAGGTAAATGGGGTAGGCGAGGTGGGAGCCTAGTCCGAACTCATTATATGAGATTTTTTGTCGATCGATGATCAATATAGTTTCAGTAGAAAATGTACAACTGTATTTTATTTAATTCGAAATTGTGACACCATTGTATTAGTGCGAGTTAGGATATTGTAGCATGTCATGTCACAGATAAATATTTAGATAATGTTTTAGGTATGAAAGTTGTGCTACTTCAAATCTATCAACATTGCTTATTGAAAGAGCTATACATTAAATTATAAGTAAGAGGCCTTTATTCTTCAAAATACCTTATGGATTAAATGTTTGTTCAAACCTGTTGAAATGACTTTTTCCAAGTCTTAAAACTAAGAAGAATATGAACTACTTTGCCAACTAAAAAGAAACTAATAAAAGAAGTTGGAGAATATATAGATTTCTCCCCACTCCCAAAAGTCTTAGATTACATAAAAGTATGAAAGTTGCACATGTCTTAACCATTTATTACTTCTCCATGCACATCTCTATTTTTCCATATTTGATGATATATTTGTAAACAACTGAATTGGATAGCACTTTTTAGTTGCACTAGGCTAGAATTACAAAAGTACAATAGGTTTTTTTTTAGACTGCAGTCTAGATTCTTTAAGTTTAATCTTGTAAAGTTAATAAAATGTATATTGAATTTTTTTAGTTTAAAAGAAGAGAGTTGTAGCGAACCAATTTATCGATACTGCATGTAGAATTAGCAGTTCAAAAGAAAAGTAATATTTGAAAAAATTGATGAAAATTTATTTGAGCGGTAAAATGCCATTTTTCAGTTAAGGACCTCATCTTTTTTTTTTTTGAGTTTATATCATAGCATAAAATGGAAAAGAAATTACCCACTTGCCAAAGTTTTGCTAATAACTTGATATTCATCAAACTAGCCGCATCAACATTATGCACGAGAAATGTTCGTACCATGTGGTAATATGAAGATACCTTATCATCCAATAGATATTTGGATTAATCATGTTAACAT
This sequence comes from Euphorbia schlechtendalii, assembly GCA_949673415.1. Classification (NCBI taxonomy): domain Eukaryota; kingdom Viridiplantae; phylum Streptophyta; class Magnoliopsida; order Malpighiales; family Euphorbiaceae; genus Euphorbia; species Euphorbia schlechtendalii. The sequence continues at coordinate 5,022 of CATIWQ010741694.1, read as the reverse complement.
TAAGATGGGGCATGTTTTCTGATAAGAAATTATTTTCTTTTAATTAGTCTTTATTAGTATTTAGTATTTTTTTTATTTTATTAGTTTTAGGCTTTATCATTGCTTATCACATTTGTATTAGGATAAGTTTAGAATCTATAAATATGGTTTTTATTTTTCATTCCATACTTTTTATCAATCAAATTATATTTTCTCTTTTGTGAGTGTTGAGTCTGTAACTGTGATTTGGGATTAACATTCTGCAAGTGTTAGTTTGAGGATAGTCCAGGGAAACTTGATTTTCCATCAAGTGCAGTTTGAGAATCTTTAGAAAAATCTTATTTTTCGAAAAGTACGGCTTGCGAATTTTTTTTTATTAATAGTCAAAACCTTTCAATACCGCCTTCATATTTCTTATCAGGTGGTATCATAGCCTAAAGTTTCTTTTTAGGAAAATAGTCATGACACCATGGGCGTCCAATCAAGAATATTGTCATAGTCGAATGGATTTTTGAAAAAACATTTGTAGATCTAAGACAAACATTTAGAGAAGAGCTTGCGAATTTTCGCTGAGACATATTAAATGCTCTCAAGTCATTAGCAGTGCCTCCACAAAGAGTTGATGAAATAGTGAATCCAAGTCAACTTGTAAAAATAGCAAACTTTCATGTCGTAAGAATAAAAGTTCATGTTGTTCGATCAATTCTACCATTACCATTGCAAGCTCACGAGGAAATTACTAAAAATTTTAACGTACAAAAGATAATTCTGCTCAACTCTCACTTGTTCGATGAAAGTAATGAAAACATGCATAATTCATACATTGGATGGAATTGTTTTGAGTTTGAAAGAGTAGAGAAAAAGAATGGGGGTGGATATGAATATGGAGTAGCAAAACATGACCTACCTCACGATGGTAGATATGAAGGAGATCCATATGAAAGGAGAATTGAGCACGAGGATTGAGATGGAACCATCATCTTTTAGGAGAGATCATGACTTGTGTATCTAAAGTTGATGTGCTTTTTTAAAAACAGTGGTGTTTGTAGCAAGAAATGGAAAAGCCAGAGAAGTGAATCAATGAGATCCTAGTCTAGGATGAAGGTAAAATCATGGAAGATTTGGTTAAAAGGCAAACTCGACCTAAGGAAATATGGTTCTCTTTAATTTCATCAAGCAACCAGGGAGGAAGGTGCCCACTCAACTCATCTCCAACCTCTTTGTTGTCCAACATATCGTTGGAGTCCAAATCTCTTGAAAGAAGGGAAAAATGATGTGAATATCTTTTACGATAAGAAGTCTAAATATTGATAACTATTTTTTTCAATTAGTTTTTATTATTAATCCAAATATGATTAGCATTTGATTTTTGTTTATTACTTATTAATTCTAATTATATTAGTTTTAAATTATATTTACTAGTATTTATTATCTATCATTGCTAGATTTTATAAACATGGCTTTTACTTTGCTTCTGTAATTGAACTTTTTATCAATCAAATTATATTTTCTCTTTTGTGAGTGTTGAGTTTGTAACTCTGATTTGATATTAACATCCTTCAAATCTTACCTTGAGAATGGTCTAGGGTAACTTGGTTTTACGTTAAGTGAGGCTTGAAAATCTTTAGTAAAATTTTATTTTCCGACAAGTACGGCTTATGAATTTCTTCTTTGTTGGTTTAAGATCAAAACCTTCAACACCGCCTTCACAATTCTTGTCACATTACTTGTTTTATTAGTCTCAAACCATGTATACTTGTTAATATGACAGACATTGATTAAGAACATAGCCAAATCCTTCAAAGATTCTATACTCCTATGAATTAAAGATCTTTCTCTATGAGAGAAATAATCCTATTTGAATGTAATATTTTTTTTTAGCTAAACAAGGATTCTATCACGTATTTAAAAAGATAAGACAAATTATCATAAGTTATAACTCAGTTGATAATGCATGTTGAGTATATAAAAGGAGGTAGTAGTTAAATTCCAATACAGATATAAAGGAAGTGAATTGATTTAAAATGGTTAATCTCCAAACAAGATTACTAGCACATTCATTTTTTAAAATTAATTAATAGTCGATTTGGTATTGATTCTTTAAGCTTATTGCAGTCTATTTAAGAAAACACACTGAGTTGCCAGGCTGCAGAAACCCATAATTTATTTGGTGAAGAAGAAAAAAGAAAGATTAATTAAAATTTTCCGGCAACATAGGCGGGGGACCCATAGAGGGGCAATTCGGGAAAGATGAAAAAATAGTGATCTTGCTCTGGTCAGTGTATTGCAGTGTACTCTAAACTGCCAGTACTTTTCATCAAAAAAAAAAAAAAAAAAAAACTGCCAGTACCAGAAGAAGCCATTAATGCATTGAGCTTTGAGCATTGAACACCGAAAAATTATACTGTGATTTGTTTATCTTCTCTCCTTCATTCTGCTGCTTCCAATTTTGCAAATCCACTCTCTCACAGCCAACCTTTTTCGCTTCCCGTCTCTTGGGAAGTCGAATCTTCTCTCATCTCTTTATGCTCACTCTTTCATTTTCTCGATTTTTATTCATTCCATTTGTTTCGAACAATTTATAACAGCTGAATCCTCTGTTTCTGCTATCCTTCCCTTATTTTGGTTCTCGGTTAGCTTATGTTTTAATTATGGAGGCCTCTGAGAATTGTAGTGTTAAGGTTGCGCTCCATATTCGTCCGCTTATCGGCTATGAACGAGTTCAAGGTTGCAAAGAATGTGTCATTGTCACCCCTGGGCAACCCCAGGTATCCTGCATTTTTATTATTTAAGTTTTTGGTTGGTGAATCTGTTTTGACTAGCCATGTAGATTTATTCATGGTGATCAAATTTGTTACTATTATTGTTTATTTGTTAAAGAATTTGCGTTAGTTGGATTCTGATACAGTATCAAATGGAGATTGCATGACTAGAAATCTATATTTGGCTCTGCTTAAGCTGGCGAATTATTGATCCTATTGCTTTTGTTAATGGTATAGGTGCAAATTGGTTCACATTCGTTTACATTTGATCATGTCTATGGAAATGGTGGTTCTCCATCATCTACCATGTTTGAAGAATGCGTTGCTCCACTAGTTGACGAATTGTTCCAAGGATACAATGGCACCGTGCTTGCATATGGTCAGGTGAGTATCTAAGATGTATGATTTACTTGAATATGAACATCTGTTTCGCCTTTTGAATCAGTGTTTCACATATATTTGCATTGAAGACAGGTTCAGGGAAAACATATACGATGGGTACTAACTTCAACGATGGTATCCAGACTGGACTGATTCAGCAAGTTATGAATACATTGTTTAATAAGATTGAAGCATTAAAGCATCAATCAGAATTCCAGTTGCGCGTGTCATTTATAGAGGTATGTTTGGCTATGAATTTAAGTCATAGTCATGTTATATGCCACTAATCATGTGCAACAAAATGCATTGATTGCTTTATTTTAGGGCCATTGCTTTTCTTATGACAAAAGTTCTATTGGTTTTGGCAAATTAAGGAAAACAAAGTAAGAAGTTGTTAGTTGAAAACATCATTGTGATAAGTTACATTTGGGGTTAAGCTCTGCCTCATTGGGTCAACAAAATTACTTAGACGTGACATTTTTGAGATTCACATTTTATCTTGTACATCTACAAGATGTAAATCTCGGTTGAAGTTTCAATAAAAAATGACCAGGCTCATATTAGCTCTTTTGTTTGCGCGGCTGAAAAAACTACTTTTAATCTTTGTGGTATGCCTTTTTCCTCACCCCAGAAAATTACAATGAACCAAAGAATCGATATAGTCAACATTCTTAATCTGGATTTAGTTAGCTGCTATAAATATGCTTCAATACCTTTTCCTGTTAGATTTTTTCATCTTATGATAACCACGCAGCAGTTCAGAAAATAATTTTGCAGTGGCCTTGAGATAACGTGCATGATACTAGGATGTTGGGTTGGCATCCCAATGTCTACATGGAGCTATGTTTATTATCCATGCATTTCACGAGGAAGAATAACAATAAGCCTTTTGTTTTGAAGATTCTAAGGGAAGAAGTCAGAGACTTACTGGATTCTGTATCTGTGACAAAATCAATTATTGCTAATAGACATTCTGGGAAGGTTTCTGTTCCTGGGAGGCCCCTAGTACAAATTCGTGAATTGTCAAATGGAGTTATAGCACTAGCTGGATCAAATGAAGTAGCTGTCAGTACATTACATGAAATGGTTTCTTGCCTAGAGCAAGGATCCTTATGCAGAGCAACCGGAAGTACAAATATGAACAACCAGTCTAGGTAACCTTGAATACCAAATACAAAGAGCTTCATTTTCTGTGTGAGATTTTATTCTGTTTAAAGTTTCTCATTGTTCTTTTGCTTTGAATAGTTAACTGGTTTCTTAAATTTCTTCGTTTATAAATGTGAGAGGCGGCTTCAGTTTAATATTATAAGAGGCTACATTGATAGTGAAGCCTCAGAGAGAAGATTGTACTGATATAACATTCTTTTGTAAATGGTATTGTACTTGTTAGTTATCCATAATTGTTTAGTAGTATTTATTTAATTGTTTCTCAATTTGGTTGTGAAAATTGGTTTCCCAAAATTTTCCAGTGAAGTGTTATGAATATAATGGTTTAATATGCAAGTGAGGCTTATTTCACTGTACGAGTCACAAATCAATTATATTCTAATCGCATGACATTCCGTTTTGCATGTTGTTTAAAGTCGGTCACATGCAATATTCACAATCACATTAGAACAAATGAGCAAACTGCATTCAGTTTCTCCAGTTAATGAAACTCCAGATGAGGATATGGGTGAAGTGTACATCTGTTCAAAGCTCCATTTTGTAGATCTAGCTGGATCTGAGAGAGCAAAGAGAACTGGTTCTGATGGTCTTTGTTTAAAAGAAGGTAAGAAATGCACATTACACAATTTCATAATTTTATTTCTATAATACATTTTCTTCCCATTATATATGCTTCTGGGAAAATTTTTACTACATACATATCTGTTGATTTCATCATATATTATTTGCATAC
>CATIWQ010741678.1:0-23851 GCA_949673415.1 Euphorbia schlechtendalii | reverse complement strand
GGGTCTGATCCGAGTCTAAGAAGAAGGATACAGATCCGGTACTGGATTATACAATGAAACCCGGGCCTGGTCCCGAAAATAAAGCTAATTGTACATTTTTATTTATTATTTCCCTCAAATTTAGTAGATAACTAATATTATTTGAGTTCTATGTAAGTCCAATTACATGAACATAATTAAACAAGCATGTAAATTATTGAAAACAATGTGAAAGGTACAACTTTAGAAGCTAAAATTAAAAATAGATGTTAATTACACGTATCCATTTTGGATCCGTTTATCGATCAAAATCCGTGGGATCTAGATCCTGAAATTATAGATCCAACAAAATCGGGACGGATCCGGATCTAGTACATTCAAATTCAAATGGATCCAGTCTAGATCCAACCTACTGTCAATCCTAAATGGAATAGGTTTAAATATGGAAGAAATTGAAGAATTAATGGCGAGAGAGAGGTGAAGGGATTTTCCCTTGTGTGCAAGATTTTAGGATTTGGGCATTTAATTCGTTTGTGACAAAATTTAGGGATTTTTTAACTTATGAAATCCGAACTGAACTTAAATTAACTTAACTTAACTTAACTTAACTGAATTGAACTTAATTGAGCTTAATAATAAATATATTATTTATTAAAATAATAGCAAAAACCCCGGTAAATATAGAAATAAATAAATTATTTATAATTATTAAAAATAATATTATTAATAACTATCTATATAAAATAATTTTAATACCATTCATAATAAAAATTATTATAATACGTAAATTCATTTAATTAAATTTTTATTATTCAAATAATAATTATTGTTACAATTACATATGAACTAATAATAATTATTATAATATATTGTAATTTGGATTCAAATTATCACTTATTATTGGATTACAAAAACGTAATAGTTATTTTAATTAATAAATATTTTTATTTTATTATTCCATATCACATTTTCTAACTAATTACTACTATGATTATAAATAAAAATATTATTATATTATAATTACATTAATACTATTACTATATCAATAAGACTAGTAATTATCACTATTTAAAAATTATTTTTACTACATTTATAATTAATATTAACTATATTAAATAATAATTATTTTTCTATATTAATATTTTTATCATTGTTCTTCTTTTTATTATTATTACTATTAATTTTTATTAAAGATTAATTAGAATAATTATTATTAAAATTAAAATTTATGAACCTGAACTGAATTTAATGGACCTTAACTGAATTGAATGGACCTTAACTGAACTGAATTGAAGTGAAGAGAACACGGACTTAGTAATTAAACAATGGTTAATATCTAACATTTCTATTAAATTCACGAAAAATTATTTCTCCTTCACACTCAGTAGAGAAATTATATTGGAATGCATTCCAGTCTCCGTTGAGAGCAAATTTTCTACCAACCCTTGACCTTTAAGTTTAAGATGCTCGAATATCACGTCATAAAAATGTTTAATCCAAAAATTTAAATTGACAGGTAAGATACAATTTTAAGTATTTATATTAAATGTCTCAAATTTTATTCATCGTTATTTACAGCCATCATACGAGTGTAACTTTGAATTTAGAAACCAATGCTTATTTATATTGCAAACAACTAGTAGTAATTCCTAACTATTAAAAGCTAATTCTCCTTAAATAAGGTCTCACATTCGAGCATTCAGTAAATAAACTATTGCGGGATGATCTTCACCCTTTTAACAATGGAAATATGATCAACTCCGATTTCGTAATTTTTTTAAAAACTCAAATCTTTTAGAATATCTGCCATGCTTCTTATTTTCTACACAGTGGCTAAGGATTTCCATAAAAAAAATTCTTTTCACTATAATGTTCCCATTGAGCTATCATTTATCAACAAACAGATTATTCAAATTGACCACTCAATCAAATGGCATATTACATCAACAGAATCATCATGGATTTAAGCTTTTCTGAGACTCTAATGCCCCGGTTTTCGAAACCAAGAGATCATTTGCATCAGTAAATGGTTACTCACTCGAGCTTGGTGTATTCGAGCAGCATATGCGGTGAACGATATATTTTAACCAGTGTCCAATAAAGCACTTCTTCAACTTCAAGCTCACCCTCTGCTCTTGCAGCGTAAATCCCCTCGCAAATCGCCAATAACCTGCAGCATTATCCCGTTCCGCCACGTTTAGCACAGATTTATCTGTTTGGTGCAGAAATAGATATTGCTTACCTGTCACAAGAAGGGAGATTTTCGAACGGTATTCTCATTCGCAGGTCGGAACATTGTAGTCTGATAAAACGGCCAACTGCTAGTACGAATGTAATGTAAAGGCCCCATATGCTGAACTTGCTAAGCGTTTCGCCTAAAATGCCTTCTGTTGTAAGAACAGAAGTGTATCAAAATATCAGAGAAGTTTCGCAGAAAATTCCGATATGTGCGGGTTTTAGTAAAAGGATTTCTACTTACGTGGTGTTTCCTCAGAGATGATTATTGCCATGGGACCTGCAAACTCGCCGCATCCGTAAGTCTTGTTGATATCGTGGAAAGACCACCACTCTGGAGACCCGCGATTCAGGACTAGATCACCGCTAACCAAATCTACCTACATAACCACGGCAAAATGCCAAGCTATCGTAAGTTCGTCAAGGAAAAAGTACGGATTAATGCATCACTAACTACCCGAACCTATCCCGAAAACCCTGTCGGCCCTGAATTTTCAAAGTGGCCTCAACTTTCAAAAAGTGCATCAGTTTGCTCTCTGAACGTCACCTGCCAGCTTATGGTAGTAGAGAGAAAATCAGAAAAATCACATCTTTGAATAGTCAAACCAACCTGACACTAAAACGCGACGTTCATGGGCAAAATGGCATACTTTTTGAAAGTTCAGAGAGCGGTAGTTTTTTTTTAACAAGTTGGGGTAGCTACTGATGCATTAAACAAAAAAGAACAGATACGAGTAAGAATAAGAAACTCACCAACTCTTCTAAAAATCGCACATCGCCAGATCCAGTGACTCGGAAGTATCTTGGATAAACATTATGAATCCTGAAGCCATTGGCAGTACCATTCAGTACTGACATAACTTCCGTATAAGTCGGAAGATCGTGATCTTGAACTCTCAATTCATAACTCACGACTTCTTTTCCTTTTGGCCGATCTCGAGTCAACTGCCAGGAAAAGAGGATTTCCATGCTTGACCTGAGAGAATTCATGTATCTAGCCTGGACTACAGGTGGAACAAGCCATAAGGTACTAGCATCAGCTTGGCAACATATCAATTGGATGTCTCTTTGATCGTATGCACGTAAATAGCCATAAGGATCGAGAGCATTGTGCGAAACGATTCTAACCCAGGAGATCTTTTCGCATAGTGTTGTCTCGAATAATGTCAACCTTCCACTTGTTGTCCTTAGATCAATCCGGATACTTGCTTCTTTTATTGGGTTAGCGATGTTCGTTGGATTGCCGCTGCTGTACATCTGTCCATAAAATTGAACATAGAAAATGAAAATCGAACATTTACCAGTTTGGGATTGCTTTCCTAGGTTACTATCCTGAAAAACTTTATTTTCAAGCTTTCCCAAGCCACTATCCCGAAAAGCCCCGGAATTAAATAGCAGACAGATCCTAATTCATTAGTATTAAGAGTCAAAATCTTTTGTCTATTACCAAAATATGTTATTTTATGAAAAGTTTCTGAGTGGAGCCTTTCAAGACAGCAGCTGTGAAAGCAAGTAATTTTAGACTGTTTACCAGCATTGGAGCCCATATAACACACATCAAGACTAAGAATAAGCAAATTCCATTGCAGAACTTAGTAATTTTAGACTGCCTCTCTCCCTGTTGATGTTTCGCTCTATTTAGAACCGCGTCGCATTTAACAAGAAACAAGCTGGCATTTATGTCTTCCAACTGAAAAGAGAACTAGTATTAGATACTCAAAACCACTGCTTCAGAGAAACAAGATAATAGCAAAAACCCAAAAACAAATAGTAGCATACCTTGAGCCAGTCATACATTGTCAATGAAGTAGTTGTGCAAGACCAATCAAGAACACATCGCAATTCATAAAGGAAAGGTAGAGCACGATAAAGTCGAAAACCCAAGAAGTTCACGTGTGAAACGGCGCTTGTCAAAAACTGCCTATATAGAGTACTTTTATGTGGAATCCCAAATCTTATTTGTATGGCCTGAAGTGTTAAAGAAATTGCCTTTGTGAAATATATAGATCGAAGTGCGAATTTCGTAGAATGCCCCCGTTGGAGCTCTGAGTTCCAAGCGTACATTGCGACTGAGTATGTGAAGAGGGCAAAGTTGAAAAAATAGAAGATCACTTTTCCAGTAGCAAACGAACAGAGATATATCACGCGATCAAGAACAATCAAGAAAAATATCACCTGCAAAAAAATTAACCATTTAGCCTCACCATTAAAGTTTTAATCTTTAATGACAGGTTTATGTATTACCATTAAGATGAAGACAAACTCTTTCGGGAATTGATCTTCGAGCTGATAAACTTCGAGAAATTCGCTATTGTTTTTTATGACTGAATGGTAGAAAATGGCAACCAAGAAAAAAACAGCCAAGTCACCACAAAATGTGTAGGCATAAAGATCAATTTCTTTCTTTCCTCCGCCAATCGCGGAGAGTATCGGGTAAGGGAATCTGATTTTTTCCAAAATACCATCATGTTGAGCGTCCAAAATCTCGCCTGCCACATCAGCGGCTGGAGTTAGCGATCTGTAAAATTCTGCTTGAGTACATACTTTCAGAGGAGAAGCATATAGCACTTCAAAAACAGCTAGAGCAACTTGATCATTTTCTGGACTTTTTTCGATGCTCTGAATACGAACTTTACTAGTCGAGTGGAAATGGTCTCGGCTCATATAGTGACATCTCTTTTCATGCATGATTTCGAGCAGCTTGTTTATTCCTGATTGAACTCTTTCTGGTTGAATTCCATCTTCAGGCCACAAATCGACTTCCATAGACAACTGTACAAAGTGAGGCGGAGTTTCGGCCCCCTCTGTAAGAGATTTCCAGTACCTATAAAGGTTTCTCATTAATCGTTTTACGAAATTTTCGGCAGACAAAAAGAAATCCTCTATTCTCCTTCCACAGTCTTCAACAACCTCTTCTCTACTGCTGTTTCTTTTCTTCGAGAAGCTGCTTTCAGCGATTGTCGCCCATTCTGCGTTTCTTATAGTAATGGAAGTTTGCAGGAGAGTAAATAAGTAGACCATAAAAAGAGGCATGTTGCTGATAACAAAAGATGTCATGACTTTATCTGCCGGAAATCCGAGATGTCGAAGTAAACTCAGATTGAAAGTCAACCCGCAATGTTGGATTATGATCTGATATATATACTGAACCAATATACCCATTTCGGTGTATATCAGAACAATAACCCAGAACATATTGTTCGGGCCAGAACTTGAACAGAGGACATATAGAAAGAGAATCGCGGGATAAACCATCGACAATAAACTAAAGTTCCACATGAATACCATAACAAAGCAGCAGTAACAAACGATGTCGTTGTTAGACCGCATCTGGGCCCACATAAACTGGAGGATCATCCTGATTTGCAGGCATGAACTGTCAGAAATCGTCAGATCATTTTCAGATTGAAAAGAAAATGTTCGGTCATTAAAAGAACATGTTATCACAGGTTCAACCCCGATGTTCTCCACCTCATAGTACATCTCATCGTTAGAAGAATCATCACTTAGGTCCGAATCTTCGCGTTTAATGTTGAAGTAATTCACAGTATTGACAACTGCCATATTTCCAAGAGATTGCACCTGAGAAAGTCCGTACTTTACTAGACGGAAAACCGAGGTTAGCAGTCTTTTGTTAGATTTGGACTTCGTTTTCTCTCTTTCATATATATTGAGGAACTCGTAGCTTGCAGAACTATCTTTTAGCTCGGTAATCTCATTATAATACTCTGTTGAAAGCCTTTTGGGTACTGCAGATGGACTATCAAAGTTTTCATTCCTAGGAGAATTGTTCAAATTAAAAGAGAAGACTAGATCAGAGTTTATATCAACTGGCTGCTTCCTATAATCGGTTTCTTCTCTACATGTAACGTTATTTATTTCGCCTGCACTTAAAGATGACTTTCTTCTCCCAAAACCTTGTTTTTCAGAAGCAGGACCACAGTTTGCAGTGTTGTTCATACTCTGAAGCTGAATTTGGAGACTAAGCATTTCAGATTTCATCTTCTCTACTTGTAAATTTCGCAAACGCTTTTCCTCTTCGGTTTTTCGTATCTGCTGCAACTGTTCAGTCTTCCAAGAAGCCGCTTTTTCTTGTTCATGCACTATTGCATTAATCTGTTCTGCTTCGAGATATTCAGACAGATAATCGAACTCCTCAGCTGAAAACATGTATGACTGTAGAGAAACCAGCATAAATATGACGATCTCAACTAATGCCGATCTTGATGTTATTCGAAAGCCATAGTCATATTTACGAAAACCTACCACCTCATTGAAGTGATTTGTCATCGTGCAATTTTCCTTGCAAAAATCTCCTAGAAACGGCGATTGATAAGCTAGAGAAAGGACAATTACAGCAAAGTTGTATATCCTCAAGAACTTAAAGATTTCATTTTTCTTTTTCAGAACTTGAAGCCTTATACGACAGAAAACAAGACCAAAACCAAGATATCCGAGGTGAAGAATGTCGAATTCAAGCGTCCCAGTGATTAACATCAACGTCAGAACAAGATCAAGCAAGTGACAGTAAGTATAAAGCCTGAGGTAGTCGACAAATGTCCACAAGAATTTTCTATCAAATGACAGATTATTCAGTGATGCCTTCTTATATTGGGACATCATATGTTGATAAGTTTCTGATGCTGAAATGCTGGAGAAATGATCAGCGCGGTACTTGAGACATGATAACATGAAGACCACATAATAGCTGATAAGCATTCGTGGATCATCAACTATGATTCCTGCATAAAAATTACAAATTCAGCTTCAAACTATAGGAGTGGAAATACATAGCAAATCAACCTTGAAAATATACATTTATATTGGCCAAATGCATTAAGAGCCCTACTAAACTTGGCAACTCTTGAACTTAGCAAAAGGGCACAAATTTGCTTATGAATGATGCCACGTGTCAACTTCTGGTTGGAGAGAGGAAAATCAGAAATATATCTTTGAAAAGTCAAATCAACCATATTTTAACACATGGCGTTGATTGGGTAAATTGGTGCACTTTTGCCGAGTTCATGGGGCTAAGTAGAAATTATGAAAGTTCAGCGTGGCATACGGCAAAAGTTGACAAGTTCAGGCGGATCTTGATGCATTTAGCCATCTATATTCAATGATAGTGAAAGAATCTAATTACCTAGCCAGCACTTATTGCAATGGACAAAGTATAGATCAGAGCTCCTCCAACATTGATTACAAGGCACTGCAGAGTGTTGCTTCCAAGATATCTGATTCAGCCAAATGGCTAAGTACTCAAGAATAAGAACAGAACCGAACAACAACACAAACACAGGCCAAAATTTTCTGACATGGCGAGGTCTAAGAATGCAAGCAGCGAGTGATGCAACATAAATCAAGGAAATGGAATTCAGCACAGCAAAGCTGGCAAGAAGCAAAGCGATCATGTTAATCTCAAGGCCGAAAAGATTGAACATATTCTCCAACCAAAACTTAGCGCATGCTCTTAGAGTAATCATTTGTAGGTGCAGTCGTTCCTTTCTCAAGATATGAATTCGCTTCCGATTCCACTTGTGGTTTCCGAATGCATTAGAATATGTTCCAGGATAAGTTCCTTCGAAATACGACCACTGAGAAATAAAATTACCTAAAGATGGCCATGAATGCCTTCTCTTTTCTTTTTGTTGTTCTAATAAGTTGTTTCTGCTTAAAAAGTTTTCTATCTCACTTGGGGCATCTTCTGAAAAGCAAAACAAAGCGCAAGGCTCTTGCCATCTAGCCCCGCCACTAGAAGTGCATGGCATATTCTCCAACCAGTGGAATACATTATACTGAACTATACATGAAATAATGACGACAATTTTTCCTCTCAAGCCTGACTCGATACCAACAAAACCAGGCGCATAGAACTGCAATCCAAGGAATAACGAAACATATGAGTTCTTCTGTCCAGGAAACATTTCAGCTTTATCACCCCATAACTGGAAAAGATACTCAAAATTTACTAGAAATCCTGAATAAACAATGAACAATCTCGAAGGGATCCAAGAAGACTTTGGTAAAGTTGAACAAACAGCCAGTCCTAGTAGATATAAAAAGCCGAATGCACCTATAGAGGACAGAGAAGCGTAAAATAACGCAAGATATAGTATCTTCTCACAGTGCAAAATCAGAAGGCGTTTCATAAAAGAAATGTAACTTTGTTCAGGTTTATCCCCGTGATGTATCTGGGGAAAATTGCTTTGTCTCCGCTCATAGCTATATAGTTGCATCACAATTAATACAGCGAGGGACTGCCAAATATTTTCCAACATGGAAGCCTCTGTGTTATATCCAAAGGCAGAAGACAAGTCAAACATCCTCGACAGCCATGTCTCGAGAAATAAGAAGATAGTGAGGCCACAGATAAGAATAAACACTAGAACCGCATATATCTTCAGCGGCAACCAAAGAGGCCTATTTGTCCTCCCGAAAAGTTGTCTTCCAGCCATCCAAAACAGAAGGAAGAATAGGTAGCCGAATGAAAAAAGATTAGGCTTTACAAGGTACACAGTAACAAGAATCGTCAGAAAGGCGATGTGGGTTCCACATGAATGATACAATGATCGGAACTTCTTCCCTGTTGTCCTCAGGTATGACACTATCATTTTATCTGAAGAATAAAACAAAAACATAGAGGTTAAATTCTATATGTATCATATAATTATGTGAGTTACCACATAGGGACCATATTGACAATAGACAGAACTGCAATTTATTAGAATTTAAACTGCATAAATAGCAAAAGCATCACAGACTACAATCGACATCGACTGAATTATACCATGAGATGAGAATCTGCCCTGGCTTTGGCTGTTTCTTGAAGAACAGACAGATAAGAGAACTGATTTCAACAAACCAGCTCTCAAGATGCTAAAACCGATCGGAGGGCAGGGAGTATGCTGCAGTATTGCTGAAAAAGAGGACACCAATTCAAAGCCGTGATTTTGAATAGCACAGAAGCATGCAAGGGCTGCTATCTTCAAAAAATCCCCGGTATTAGCATGATTAAGCAAACCTATGGCAGCCAAAGAAAGATAAAAAAATATATCATTAACAAATAAACTTACACGGTATATGCACAATAAGAGTAACAGACTACAAAAACTTACTGTGTTAGTTGCTTACCCAACTGAGAAAAGAAGTCCACGGTAAAAGAACCTTTCTGTTTCACGGCTTTAGAAACTAAGTTAAGCTGAAGAATGTACAAGCAGGAAAAATGCATCTCGCATAAAACAATCAGAGCTTTCCATATCTTTGAGCTGATGGTGTGACTTAACAGAAATGTTAAAAAGAAAATCACTGCATCAAGAAGAGATGTTACAGGTTAGTTTGTGGTTAGTGAAATGGACAGAGATGTCATACACGAAAAAAACTTAACAAGGAATATTACAATGCAGCTGAAGATTTGACAAATATAATGAATATGCGAATTAATATAATTTGTAATTCCCTTACTATATACTGCATGAATGATGCCAGGTTTCAGTGCAACAAAAAATATCAGCACCAGAATAATAGCACGAGAACTTTTACGCAGTCCCCAAACTATTGTGGCTACAACCAAGACTTTGGCTTCTTCACTCCCTGAAATTCAAAAGACCGGTGGAATTATGTTCCAAGAGAACAGCATGCTTCAAAGGAAAACGAAACAGATAAAAGAAATATAAAATTAGTTTAAACATCAACTACAAGTTTAACACCAAAAGACATTATTTCTTGAAATGTTTAGATCTTTAGATTCACTAGTTTTGACTCATTGCTATTAATTTTAAGTTACTATATTCAATATCACTGAAGTTCACATGATGTTTCTAGACTATTTTTTTCTTCCATTAGTAAGCTATCCTAAAGGTTCAGAAAGGACGCATTCTCATATTCGAAACCTCGTTATCACTTAAAACACTTCAATGGCACCATTCTTGAACCTACAAAATGGATCAGAGAAAGGATATATGAAACTGCATGGGAGTTTCCCCGTAAGGATATTTGCAAATGAAAACCATATAACTCAAAGAATCCTACCTTAAGTTATATAAGACAAGGATGAGCTAAAAAGGCATAAAGAAAAGCATAAAACATGTGTTTTGCTTGAGAGAGAAGAAATTCCTACTCCCAAAGTTCGCTAGTAGCAATGTCTTAACATTGAACACTAATAACTTCTGCTTACTACAGAAACTCGAAAAAGATACATCACATAGAAGACCATGTGAAGTATCTAAAATTTCATGTAGATGTTGACAAAATACATAAACCTTCAGTGAAACTGAGCATGAAAATTCAAACCTCTTAAGATTGAAATTAAGCTCAGGGATGAAAACATTGAACAATTCAACAATGGTATAATCACCACCATGGTTTAAATTATAGACTTTCCTAAATTCTTGAGAGTTATGCCGTTGAATGTTTAAAAATTAACTTGAATTTTATGCTTCAGCTCTTCAAGTTGGTTATACCAAGACCTTTTCTTTTAAAAATACCAACAACTGCAACAGCTTATAGAACCAGCAATTTCAAAAACTATTGCTAGCGAAAACGAAATGAAAATGTTTCGCACAGTCCAGTGGGTGTTGTTTTAATTCCTCACCTTCTACTGTGAAATCTTCACTGAAAGACTGTCTATGTCCATCAGACAAGTAAAGAAAAACGGAGTTATTCACAAGATTTCCTAAAGCCACCAAAACACCGAGAGAAAACTGTGCAAGTAGATAAAATCCTGGTATAGGGTAATGCCACAAGCCAATAGTTTCCCATATTTCCGTATCCTGTAAACCGAAATCTACACAATCATGTAATGACATAGTGATTATATTCAAACATTAGAAAATAAAGCATACAGGAAAAAAGTAGAATACCTTTTGCATTTCCTTATTCATGAATGTAAATGCCACATTAAAGACGTAGGTGTTAGCAGCCCAAATGAGAATGAAGACAAGAAGCAGACCATTTAACCGATGCAAATGGAACAGTGAAGGGAAGGCATACACAATGAAGCCAACATAAGCAAGTAATCCAAATGCATACACACTTGCAAAATGGAAACTCCAAAATGACAGAGCAAGCAACGAAATCTGTCAAAGTAATACAAGAAGTATTAAGCAAATCAGATAAAATCTAAAATGTGATGATAGTAACGAAAACGAGGTGAATGCTTGTTAAAATCACGGCATATTTCATCTTTAGTGTAAAAAATCATATTTATAAAAAATGTTGCGCAGAAAGAAGATTTCTCTTAACAGAAATCATGATTCACTTGTTGATATTATATACCCAAAGGAGGAAACTAACCATTCCCAGTTCCCACTGGGAGCATTAGGCGGTATCAAATAGCTTAATATTTCCAATATGAAAAAAACTCAGTGCAGTTTAGCAGAAGAAACAATACGAAATTTTTGAAGAGAATAAAACAGAACGAATGAAATTAGAAATTTGGGGAGCATACTGGAAAACCGTAAGTGAAAAAGTTCACACTAAATGTCCGGAAAACTGATCTTCTTAACATGAAGTTTGTGTGCCTTACACCAGACCTGCAAAATGATAAGAGCAGAGCATATTTAAAGCAATACTCCCAAGTTAGGAACCATAAAATCTGATGATGTAACAGCAGAAGCAAACAGTACCTGAATTCATGAAAGAAAAATGAATACTTGGGGAGAAGAAGAGGCTCAGTCAAGTAGCTTTCACAAGTTGACATGATAAAATCCATTTCTGCAAGATCATATCTAATCCAAGATAACTGCAGAATGGGAAAAAAATGTATAATGAACTTCTGTTAATAAAATTGAAAAAGGGATGACTTCATGGCAGTTATAATTTTCAGGCTGCTCTCAACATCTGCTTCTCATAGGATACACTTAGTATAATCATGCTGAGTCAAAGCTAGCCTGAATCAAGATAATTCCACGATTTCTAAACAACAAAATTTCTTCAAATGCTCATAAATTTTTGCATGTAGGAGAATACGAGAGCTTAAAATGGACAGCCAAATTTACCAACGAATCACAGATTAACTAGTAACTGTAATCAGTGATCAAACTTAAATAAACATCACTACTTTATTATATATCTAGCTTGTCTTCCCATTATCTCATATGTTACTTAACATTTCAACACATGCATAAAAATCCAATTTGCCCGCGAAAAGGACAGGAAAACGAAGAAGCATGATTTGTTCACCATAATGTAGAAAAGAAGAAGTGAAAGGGAAGAACAAATCTCTGTCAACTCTGCATGTGCAGATATCTTGTAAAGACCAAAGAAGCTAGCAATACGTTCGATCATCTCTGGTAACTCAACAGGAAGTTGATATACATACAACAGAAAGATGTTCAAGCCGGAATACAATAAAAGATACCTCCACCACCTGGAAACCAATACAAGCACGTAAGTTATAAAAGTTTGCATTTGATTGAACTGCGAATAGACATTTAAATTCATCCACGGGTATAAAATTTACTTACTGAAAGAGTCCCAAGAAATTGCTTGTTATAGACCACTTGATGAGTCCAATACTGCTGCAAATGAAAAATGGCAGAGATGCCCAAGATGGATGGCTAATCCCCACGACTAGCTGTACAATGGGCAGCAATAAGCAGCATAAATCCCTGAGTTGAGAACCTTCCATGGAGAAAATGAAGACATTATCAAAGCTGAACATTTAGTATAAAAGAATTTATTGCATAGAAAAATCACATGATCTTAGTGGTCATTACAATCCAGTTGAGAAATAACGTACCAAAAAACAAGGGACACTAACATTAAGGAATGGAAAACTATCCGAACTAACATCCTAGTTTAAAAATATGAAATTTGCTAGCTAGCAAAAGAGTTATCGTGATTAGAAAAGAACAGACATGCATATCAAAATAAAAAAGTTCGCATAATAACAGACTATAATGACAAACCTATGTATAGGATAGAAGAAAAAAAGTCCCAAAAGCAAGAATCGCCATGTAAGCCCCAGCCAAACCTGCTTCTATAGATTCCTATTAGAGTAACCAAAGCTGTAGATACTTGAATGGCCAAAAAGAATATTGCATATTGTAATCTCCACGAATGAGAACTGCGAACCACCAAAATGTAAAAAATTGTAATTTGATCATGATAATAACAACAAACCTCCAGAAGATAATTTTTATGGCAAACTTTACCTAAGGAAACCAATAAGTTTGGCCCAATGAGAAACAGAAAAACTCCACTGATCCCCCTTAACAGCCCATATGATGTTGAATATGGAAAGTGAAAGAATAGCCAGCAGTGAAAACATAAGCGTACACCATGATAGTAGAGATTGTCTTTGGGAATGAAAACCTATTGCATCCAAAATATCACCAACAGTAATTACTACAGAAGTATATAAATATGATGTAGCAGCTTACCAATTCTTGGTGCAGCATACTGAATGAAGAGAAAGAGTAAAAAGTCAACCAGAGACATAAAACTCCAATTCACTAAAGCAGCTGCATGAACCAAACAGAAGACAGAAAAAAGGTTTAGGCCGTTTAGCACCGATGTAATAGTTCACTGTCAAAGCAGCAGATTCAAAATAATAAATAGACTAAAATATTGGAACCCTCGAAATGGCTTCATGAAGCAAGTGGCAGGTTTTGCGTACTGAAAAAAGGTCATCAACAAAGATATACTTTAAGTGATTCCATTAAGTGTTAGCGAAAATGAAAGCAAAACGAATGAACTCGAAGATGGTTTCCCATAAATATTGGAATCCACAGCAATCATTGTCATATAGAAGAACTTGAAGGTATTTCTTCATAAACTGCATTTCCAAGCTATTAACAATTTCAATTAACACCAACTCGAGAAGACTAATCTAACAACGCAAATGCATCTACATAAATAATGGCATTTTAAACAAAAAAAATTACGCATAGAATAAGCAATTTGCCGTTTAAGCTTCAACTGGAAGCAAGAATGGTGAAAACCTATAAGAAGCAATACGGGCAATACAAAGCCAATGAAGAATCTCCCCATGACAAACGACCTATCAACGCCAATAGCTATTATAATTGCTCCATCTTTCTTCTGAAATTTGTTTACACATTTCAGTATATTCCAAGCTCACCCAAGTCAGCTCTCTCTCCAAGATCAACAAACGCAAATGCTAAACTGAAAGATGGGTTTGTTCAAAGACGAGAAACCCATTTCCAAAAACGGCAATGTTTTGCCGATTTCAAATGGCAGCGCAATAATGGTTGTGTTCGGCTGGTTAATATTGGAACGATTTAGTTTGAGTAATAAACTGGGAAAGAATGGAGGAAACGCAGACGATTAAAATGGGTTTTACTGTAATCAAAATCCTCAAAAGTTTGTTTTTTGATCCGTTTCAGAATGCGCATCATATCCTAACAGAATTCATGCCGTACGAATAACAAGAGACGAAGAGGGTAAATTTTGGTTCTTTTATACATGCAATACAATATTTTAAATTGTTGTTTAATATGCAAAATGTTGAAACACCTCATTAAACAAGTATTCAATTTCTTTTTGTTTAAACATATACTATAAATGATACATATAAACACTTAATAATGAATTATTGATAATGATGAGATGTGTACAGGAGAATTTTTTAGGAGGGCCAATATAAACTTGGAAGTCTCATAATTGGTGAACCATGCAAACTCTAAGCTATTTTTGGACGTTTATATCACTACTTTTGCATTGTAAAAGTGAAAAATATACCATTAAACTCAAAAGTACTGATTTGTTTATAATACACAAGTCAAATACGTCCAAAGCAGTAATGCCTTGTAAAAATTACACAAAAAAGCACAGAGCCCGTCCTTTGTATTATTTTACCTAACAGGATTTATTAGGAATCTAGGATCCTTAATCTTAATCAGTAGTTTTCCGTGATTGAGTAGGATTCTTAACAAAATCTCTCTCTATACGTATACGTTCGGTCTATATTTAATTTGTAGATTCCCCGGCACAATCCACCGCTGCTCGGCTGCAGCATGACAAAGTCCGGTTACATCTCCGACGACATCGTTTCTGGAGTACTTTTAAGGCTGCCTTTCGTTTCTTTACTGCGCTTCAAAACTGTGTGCAAATCATGGTATTCCTTTATCTCTAATTCTGATTTCATTAATGACCTCTTTAAACATGCATCTCGAAACCCTAAAATCCTTTTCATTACAAACCTTTGGCAGTTCCGACTGTTAGACTTTGAGAGTTCATCATTTGATGAATCTTGTTTATCTCCTCCTCTCGATTTCCCCATGGAAATACCTGACGGTAACGATAAATATGTCAAGATATTAGGTTCAAGCCACGGTTTAATTTGTTTAGTCACCGGTCGTTTAAGTGAATATCCTTTTGTAACTCCGTATTTGTGGAACCCATTAACTAGAGAATTTAGAAAAATACCGGATCTGGGTCGGCCCGACATTGTTTGCCACAAGCTTATAGCTAGTAATTACGGGTTTGGTTACGATCCGGTCTCCGACGATCTTAGATTATATGTGTGTAACAAAATACGATGTTTTCTCCATGAAATCGAATTCGTGGAAACTAATTACATGCCCTAGTAACGTATCATCAAAGCCATGGTCATATCTTAGCGATACTCAAGCTACGGTTTTGAACGGAGTATTCTATTGGCTTTGCATGCGCGATTCTCGTATTGAAATCATAGCTTTTGATTCAAAATATGATAAGCTTCTGAATGTGCAAGCGCCATGGATTCCGTCTACAAGTTTTATTAATGCGCACCTATTAAAACACGGAGGGTGTCTTTGTATTTTCTTCTATCGTTTCACGATGGCGGAATTCGAGGAGATTTGGATGCTGAAGGAACACGATTGGGTTCCTTTTCTTAATGTTTATTCCAAGCATGTCACCGCGTCGGAAATGCTTTAGGCCGGTGTGTGTTTCTAAGGATGGTACTCAAGTTACGCTGCGGACTGACAAACACATTTTAAGGTCTACAAAGGAAGATGAGGAAAAGTTCGATGTAATCTCAGCGAATGCCTTTCAAGCAATAATGTGTGTTGAGACTTTGGTTTCGCCAAATCATATTCATGACATTGACGATTAATCCGCCGCGCCAGCACATATTGAAGCAACAGATTAAGAAGCTGATGAATCAATTCTAATGTTTACATTCTCCATGCTGATTGTTGGTTATTATTTGACTTTGAATGTTGGAAACATAAACTATTGTTGGGTTAGTTTATATTATCTGCCTATGTTATTGGTGAACTTGGAATCTTTTACTTTTGGTAATACGAATATTCTAAAATTTTACAATGGATTAAGTGATGTAAATATATGTTATAAGATATTTATTCTTTTGCCTTAAAATTTAATATTAATTTCCTTTGGACAAGAACAGATTTAGAGATCAAGATTAGAAATTTAGAATGAACAGAAAAGTGCTTAAACAAATTCATTTGATGATCTTTAAATTCCAAACTAGAAGAGACAGAAAAGAATATATGTCAACCTTGCCCAACACGAAATCGCCCTTCATAATTTGCACAGTTGTCAATTATACCCTCCACATTTTACAATGTAGTCCTCATTTTAGTCCAAATTTTACAAATGAATGAATCTTTTACTTCTGGTGATATGAATATTCAAACATTTTGCAAAGGATTAAATTATGCATAGTAAAACAATAATGCCTTAAGCTATAGTTTAACTAATTAGTTCGCAATGGAATGAGTATGTAAATATATGCAATAACATATTCATCCTACATCTTAGTTCGCAATCGCATGCATATGTAAATATATGCAGTAAGTTTAAAATTTCCTAAATTCTTGAGAGTTAATTTTCCTAATTTTACAAATGAATGAATTTTTTACTTCAACAAAGACAAATGCAAATGCTAATGGATATAACGAAGTAAAAGATGGGTTTGTTTAGTTACATCCAAAGACGATAAACCCATTTCCCAAAAACCGCAACGCTTTGCCGATTTCAAATGTAAGCACAAGGATTCTTGTGTTCAGCTGGTTAATATTGGAACGATTTAGTTTGAGTAAATAACACGGAAAGAATCGAGATCGCAGATGATTGAAATCGGTTTTATTGCTATCAAAATCCTCTAAAGTTTGTTTTCGATATGTTTCAAAATGCGCATCGTATACTAACAGAATTCATGTCGCCCGGAGAGGATAGATTTTGGTTCTTTAATTCTTGCACTATACCCTCTTATTCTTATTAGTTTGTTGGGTGGGGAAAAATATGTTTCCATCCATATTCAATGTTTTGACACACATTTTGGTTTATTTTTTAAAAGAAATCATTTTTGTCATTTTATCTTTTTCTCTTCTACAAATTACCTCGGTTCAAGCGAATGCGAGAAATTTTGAAACAACAGTTTTCTTTCCATTAACATGGTTATTTATTTAGATATAAGACTTGAAATTGTTGTTTGATATTAAAAATGCTAAAAGGAATTACAAAACAAACATTTAAATCATTTTCATGCATGTGTGTGCGCAATTGTCATAGTATAGTTCCAAGATGAGTGGTCCTGGATATCCCATTAATTCTTCATCTCCTCCTAAACGAAGTTTGGTTGGGGGTCATCTGTTTTTGTTGTGGCCTTTTGAGCTTTATCCTTCAACAGCTTTACCCTCTTAAGTTGTCTCTTGTTCTTTTCTTTGCCTTCAGTTTTTCAATTTTAATAATTTATTGAGAGATGGGTTGGGTTATTTACGGCTTCAGATCTGAGGAAGCTAAGGTTGTTTGTTTCAAGCAATGTCTCTTTGCTTTCTTTTGACTTTTTAGCATAAACTAAACACTCTTTGCCATGTTTTTGTTGATTTTGCTTTTGGGGGAGTTTTGTTTGAGCTCTAAAGAAATTCCGGGGGTTTATTTGTGCTTAAATTTGTTAAATAGAATTGCAGAAATGTTGGCAATTGGGAGCCCTACAATTAGTATGCGCACAAGCAACCTCCATTAATGATCTGCACTGCATTGACTTTAATTTCTATTTCGGATTCAACTTTAAGCTACTATTTGTCGAGTTTCAGCTTTCTCAAATTTTTTCTCCATTGTTTTGCTTTTAGAAGATGAAGACGCTTCCTAGAACCCCTTACCTTAGCCGAGACCACCCCTCCTATCGCGCCGGTAATCACTTTCCCGGCTACCCAAAACATTACCCTCACAATCGGCCATCCCGTTTGCAGCCTTCACCGTCTACCAAACCCCTAAACCCAGCCAACCCGATCCCTAGCCAAAATAACTTGAAACTTTATTTCGAGAACTTCCGGAACAGACACAATGCCTTGGCGATGAAGATGATTTTCCGTAAGTTTGGCGTGCATGGCCGTGTTTATGTGGCTTGGAAACGTAACATCAAGAACCTTAATTTCGGCTTCATCTACCTTGATGGATCGCTACCAATGCATGAGTCACTCTACCGGCTTCGGAACATGATCATTGGAACAATGCAATTGAGGGCCTCAGTAGCAAGATTTTCTAAACCAATGATGAGGAAGGACAGCAGGCCTCCTCCTAAGCCGAGTGTGAGTAGAGTTTTTCAGGATTCTCCAAGGGGTCATAGGTCTTACGTGAACGTAACTAAGAATGGGAGAGAATCGGTGCCGAGGTCAAAATCAAATGATGGAACAATGGCTATGGAGGCAATGTCGGTTGAGGTGGCTCCTTGGAAACCGAGAGCTTGCGTGGCTACTCTATCTAACATTGCTTTGCTTCGTAACATTCAGGAGGTGATATCGGAACGGGGTTTTGATATTGAATTTGTTATCCCAGCAGGGGGTAGTTCAATTGTGGTAGCTTTTAAGAATAGGGAAGCATGTGTGGCCTTTGTGGAGAGGGATTGGCGGGTTCTCCAACGTGTTTTTAGCGACGTGCAGTTTTTATCGAGTTCTTTTGTGTCAACCGAATCGATTGTGTACTTGGATCTTGTCGGGATCCCTCCGACCTTAGTTGGAGAACCCTTGATGCGAAACTTAGCATCGAAATTTGGGAGGGTTATCTGGATCGAATGTGACTTCTTTAAGCCAAATAGACTTGATATGGTGTCTGTTTTGATCTCAGCTAAGTTTGGAATCAAATGTAATCCGTTAAAGCTTGCGATTGGAGAGTTAGAGGTGGTTATTTACCCTAAGTTTCGGCAAGGGGCAGGATGTGAGCATTGCGATGCTTGAGATGAGGGAAATGAGGGGGAGTCGGATAGCGATACGTCAGAGAGCCAAGAGGATTCCATGAGTGAGGTGGAGGTCAGTGAGAAGGAGAATGAATCCCCAGTTTTGTTCACTAAGTCTAATGTGAGTGTTGTGCCTGAAAGTAATGAAAGTAGGAGGGAGGAGGCTCCGGGTGGGTGCATGGTGGCCGTGGAAGGGAAGGGATCTGATGTGGGGTCGGCTAGTCACGTTGAGGTCGTGGTTTCAAGTTCTCTTTCAGGAGGGGAGGTTGGATGCAGGTCGAGGAGGGGGATTGACAGTTCCAGGTCTTCAGGTCCCTATATTTCAAACATAAATAGAGTGATAGTTCGTGTGATGGAAAGAAACGTTGAGCCGAATGAGGAGGAGCTAACCTTTAAGATTGGTGAGAAAGTGAAGCTCTTTCAGGGGGAGTATGCTCGAGAGATAATTGAGGCTCTCAAGGTTAGTAGGAATTGAGTTCCTTTTCCGGGGTTTGTCTTATTTTATTATGTCATTAAATCTTATATGTTGGAATTGTCGAGGTGGCGTGAGGAGGAGTTCAAAACAGTCTTTTATTCGGTCCTCGATTCGCCAGTGGAATGCTCATTTTGTTGTGTTGTTGGAGATGAAAGTTGAGCGTGTTTCGGAGCAGGTTGTCCGCAAGTTGTGGGGCCACAACGACTTTACTTCATGTGTTGTCCAGTCGGTTGGGTTGTCGGGAGGTATGTTGATTTCGTGGAATTCTTTACTTGTGCAAGGTTCGGTTTTACAATTTTCTAGTAGATGGGTGCTTGTTCGTTTGGTATTGGGATTGAGGAAATGCATATTATTTGCGTTTATGGTTCTACAAACCCAAATGAGAGGCTTGAGATGTGGCTCTTGTTGAGGTCGATGATACAAGGTTTGGGTAGGGTGATGGTGTGTGGAGATTTTAACGAAGTTTTACATAGTTCGGAGAGATCAGGAGGGATGAATTCGAGTGCTATGTTCCAATTTCATGAGTTTGTTGAGGATTGTGTGCTTCATGACTTGCCATTGAGTGCTAAACATTACACTTGGTTCAATAGTCGGGCTTATTCGAAGATTGATCGGGTATTGGTGACGGGAGGGATCTTGGATTTATGGCCCTTGATGGTATTGCCACGATTGACTCTATGCTTTCCGATCATTTTCCGATTCTATTTCAATTTCAAGTGTCGACTTTGATGGGTCCTCGCCCTTTTCGTTCGTTAAATTGTTGGTGGGATAAGGAGGAGTTCCTTCCGTTCTTCAAATCGAAGTGGGAACAAACTTGTCAGAAATGGCCAAGGAAGGATTTAGATTTCAAACTGTGTAGGCTACGGGATTGCATTAAGCCGTGGCATGCTAGGAATTTTGGAGAGATGGATCATCGTGTTAAGGAATTAAAGGAGAAGGTTATTGACCTTAGTTCTAGTTCGGTGAGAAGGCCGATTGATATTTCAACGGGTTCGGAACTTTTTGAAGCTCGACGCCAATTAGAGTTGTGTAGGCGCAATTTGGAAGTTACTCACCATCAACAAGCATGGGTTAATTGGTGTGTTTTGGGAGATGAAAACACGGCTTTTTATCATCGTGTTGCTTCGGCAAGATCTCGTGGGAATCAGATTAGTCAACTTGATATAAGTGGGGTTTGCGTGACGTAGCAGCGGATAATTAGAGCAGTCATCCGAGACTTTATGTGGACTTGTTTGGGACAGCTAGACGGGTACCGTTTTCTTTAGAGGGGCTATTTTTTGAGCAGGTTGGGGCGGCTTTTAACGAAGCGTTGGTTGCTCCATTCACTGAGGAGGAGGTGAGGGCGGGTTTGGAATCATGTGACGAAGAGAAAGCTCCGGGCCAGGTTGGTTTTAATTTCTACTTTTACAGGAGATTTTTTAGTGTGTTGAAAGGGAGTGTGATGGAAATTTTCAACAACTTGTTTGACTTTGACGAACTCCCAAATAGCATAAAAAAGTCTTTCACAGTGCTACTTCTAAAAATTTCGGGTTCTTGTGAAATTAGTAACTATAGGCCGATTGCTTTCGTTCATGGGTTATACAAGTTGGTGGTAAAGGTGCTCTCTAAAAGGCTTCAACCGACTTTACCGAGTTTGATTTCCAGTAATCAATTTGCATTTATAAAGGGGAGGAGTATTTACGAATGTTCTTTTGTAGCGACAGAGATTATTCATTCGATTAAAGCAAGTGGGCGGGTATGTTTAGTTTTGAAATTGGATTTCCAAAAAGCATACGATAGTGTAGCGTGGCACTACATTGATGAGGTGCTTCTGCGGATGGGTTTTCAAGAGAAGTGGATCCGGTGGTTGTCGAGTTGTAGGGACGGTTCAACTACTTCTATTCTTTTGAATGGGTCCCCGAGAGAGCCGATTACGATCGGTCGGGGAGTGAAACAAGGGGATCCATTATCACCGTTGGTCTTCCTTTTGGCAATTGAGGAGCTCAAACAATTGGTTAACGCATGCATTACGGAAGGGATTTTACCGGGGTTTCGAATTGATGACATGGAGATGGACCTTTCTTTACTTCAATTTGCGGATGACACTATGTGTTTCTTACCGGCGGATGAGTCGCTACTTCCGATTTTCATTAGGATTTTGCGATGTTTTCAAGTGATCTCGGGGTTGCATATTAACTTCCACAAGAGCTCAATTTTGGGAGTTAATGTGGATGAGTCCTTAGTACATAGATGTGTGGAGTTAGTGGGGTGTGTGCTCCGTTAAGCACTAAATCTATACCGACTGCGATGTGGGATCCTTTAATAATCAAGTTTCAAAATAGGCTTGCAAGTTGGAAAGGGCAATGCCTATCTTATGCCGGAAGAGTGGTTCTTATCAAATCGGTACTTGCCTCCATTCCCATTTATTTATTATCATTGTATAAACTTCCGAATGTTATTAATGACAAATTGGTCCATCTCATGCGGAATTTTTTGTGGAGAGGTGATGCATCAATGAGTGGCATTTGCAAGGTGAGTTGGGACACTATTTCTCTCCCGAAGTGCTTAGGGGGACTATATGTTCACGACTTTAAACTAGTGAATTGTAGCCTTCTTTTGAAGTGGTTATGGAAGTTACGTGTCGGCAATAGTGATTCGGTTTGGTTTTTGGTGTGCGTTAGGAGGTATGCCTTCCGATCTTGGGCTGACCTTGGAGTGATGGATAGGGGGGATGTTTCACATATTTGGTAGAGTATTATTGCGCATTGTTTGAAGAATGGAAGATTTTGGGGTGTATTCTTGAAAGGGACGACGGTTCGGGTTGGTAGCGGAGGTAAATGCTTGTTTTTGTATGATAATTGGACCTCTAATTGTTCGTTGAGTGAGTTGTTTCCAGATTTATTTGCGTTATGTAATAATAAATTTTGCACGGTAAAGATGGGATGCAACATCTTGTTCGGGGAGCATCGTTTCAAGAGGCCATTTTGAAAAAGGAATTTACGTATTTTGACTACAGAAAGATGTGATGAGTTGAATGTTTGGATAGCTCAAGCATGCCCTTCGCTTTTTGACTGTGGGACTTGTATGGAGGGGAATGAACAGAGTTTTTCTTCCCATCCCGATGTAGTGAGGTGGGTCGAAGGCGAAGCGGGAGTATACACGGCTTCGGCCTTTTGTTCAAGTTATTTTAGCCACCTCCTCGAATCGAATAGGGATGTTGATTTTATGGTGATTTGGAGATCTTGTATTCTTCCAAAGGTGCAGTTTTGTGGGTGGCTTACGCTTCATGGGAGATTACCGACCAAATTATTTTTATCGTCGAGAGGTTGCCCCACGGTGGGGGATGCGGTTTGTCCATTCTGTGACAAAGTGGAATCGATGGAGCATGCCTTATTTCATTGTGTTGAGAGTTATAAGTGTTGGTGTCACTTGTTTCGGCTCATAGGAATTGCTGGGGCGGTGCCTAATTCAGGTTATGGTTTCCTTTCTTATTGGAGGTAGCATTTTCATAATGATCCGAAGAGAGACTTTGCTACGGCTATTTGGTTTGGTCTCGCTTGGGCGATTTGGAAGCGTCGGAACGTGTTCGTGTTCGAGAGGCGTCTAGTGTGCGAAGATCTTGTTTTGTCGACTATTTACTCTTCTTGGTTTGTTTTCAAATGTAAAAGGAAGCCCCCATGTTTTGTAGTCTCGGATTTTTTGAATTCCCTGTACTTATTCCTTTGTAATTAATTTAACGGTCTCTCATTGAGATCGGTGTTTTAATCTATATTCCTTTGGGGTGGTGTCTTGCCACCCTTTGGGTTTTTCAAAAAAAGATAGGAATAGTAGATTGTCCATTCCATTTTAAATAGTTTTTATTGTAGACAATGTCTATTTGGTTATTATGAGCACGGGATTTTGTACCAGCTCGCGCGTTCAATGATGACGGCTTTTCGGGAAATTTATCCTCGAATCACACAATTTTCGACCATCCGATGATCTTCAAATGGGAATCCTCCTCGGAAGTTTTGGATAAAATTATTTAAATAAAAAAA
>CATIWQ010741664.1:0-16429 GCA_949673415.1 Euphorbia schlechtendalii | reverse complement strand
TATCTTATAGTTACCATATAGCTTACTTATAGATATATTCAATACAACAAAATCGCATTTTATAGATATCTTATAGTTAATTCAAATTGATGTAATTATGTTTTATTTTTGCTATAGTTTACTTGTAATATGTCAAATTGATATAGTTGTGTTATATTTATTTGTATTTAATTAAGAATGTGTTTTAACTATGTGACAACTATAAATGAACTATAAAATAAAATATGTATCGGAAAAAGTATAGCATCATGGATATTATTTTGAAGGGAAACATAAAGATGAAGAAAATGTTCTAAAGCGACATGTTGAAAAAATAAACGGTTTGTGAGATAAATAAAAAATAAGAAATTAGATTTAAAAAAAGAGGAATGTAAAAATGTAAATAAGAATACTTTAGAAGATAAAGCTTCCAAATGAATTGTTGGAAACATACTAATTATGTAAATTACCCTGACGTATTTGATTGTACAAAGCTGAACATGTTTTCAGGAAAATAGATTTTGGTGTCTGCTTGCAAAATTTTGTAGTTTAGAAAATTGAAATACAGTTTCAGATTTTTCTATTCATATCTTGCAACAAAATAAAACTTTTTTATGTTTTTTGAAAATTTTTCAAACTAAGAAAACACAATTTTTTATTAATATACTTTTAGTATATTTATTTAATTGATAATTTTTATTGTATATTTTCACTTCATTTGATCTAATTTTATTTTTTTTTGAAGCAAAATTGGCATTAAAGTTGCAAACTAATCATCATCGCCAAAATGGAGATGGGAGGTTCTGGGTTCGATACCCAACTTCATCAATATCTAATTCTTAAAAAAAATTATTTTTATATTTTTATTGAATTAATCACTTATGTTTTTAACAAATAAAATTATAATTTATTATTTAAAAAGTGAAAAATTGATAATTTAAAGTTAGATATAAATCATGCTTTCTGTTTTTCAATTCATTTTAGGAAATTGAAAACTGTAATTTGAACAAAAAGAAAATAAAATGAACATTAAATATCAATTGAAAGATTTTTATGGATGTAGACAAATTAGAAGAAACTATAAATTAGTAAACTTGAAGCATATTAATTTTAGAATGGCAAAGAAAAAGCTTTTAAGGAGTTAAAGACAAGATTTATCATTTAAAATAATACTAAAATACATATGAATCAACTTATATTATTTGACTTCATGATTAATTAATTTAAAATTTATATATGTTGTTTTAATTTAATTTGTAATATTTTTTTATGTCATTTTCAATGTTTTTATATAAAAAGTAAAATTTAAATGTTGAACTTTTCTAGGAAACAAAAAAAGAATATGGATTACTAAAGAAAAATGAACATGTTAAGAATCAAAACAACATGTGAAATCCAAAAACATATCTCTACATGACACTGTAATATGAAATTTTGAAAAATGAAAAGAAAAATTGAAAACGAAAAATGAAAGTAGTTTTGTGAACCCAAACATGTCCATAATATTCATCTTTGTATCGTTTATTAGTCACAAAGGCAAGACTCTCTTAAGATCTCAAATCAAATAATTCATCCATATAAACTCTGAAGGTTAGTAAAAGAATAACAAGAAATACTTAGAAATGGCAACTCATTTTTGTGGGAGGATAATAAATTAAACCCTGATGTAAAAAAGTAATTAAATCATTGCCGAGAGTGTTATGTTAATAAAAGGGTAATCTTCAAAAATAAGTTTTGTGATTTGATCGTTTTACGAAAAAATCTTTGTTATTTTTAATGAAAAAATATTTTTTGTCCTCTTTTTCCTAATTTTTTAAATCACATAAAATTTTCACAAAAATCATTTTACAAAATGGTCAAACTATAAGATATGTTTTGAAATTTACCCCTAATAAATTTGAGCCGAATTACTAATGTTGGAGTAAAAAAAACTGACTACAATTTCTTTCTTGTTAACAATAGCAATTAATGAAGCGAAATTAAACTTATACTTATTTTCCTTAAGAGAAAAGATCCACATGTCATTTTTATTTGCTAATGTGTAAAAATTGGGTTAAAAATGAAAAGAATTTTTACAAGCAGGATCAAAATCATAAGAAACCCAAATATATTTTCCACAATCTCATTTCCCATCTGCTGTGTTTTATACTCTCCATGTGTCATCTTCAATTTTTATCAACACATATCTAATTATAAATCAAACCTTGATGTCGAAGGATCGGATCTTAAAGCCAAAAAGAATAAAAAATTCAGTTTGATACATAAAAGCTCAAAACTTTCAAAGAAAGTAGATTAGATGCATCTAGATTTCGCTTCAATATGATGGATAAACATACGGAGGAAACAAATTTGATCCATCATCTGAACCTCATATTCAATCTTCATCTTGGGTTTCACTTAAAACTCGCTATTACCGTCATCGGTAAAAGCTTGTAAATCAATTTTCTGAAAATTAAGGCTTATATTAATGGCGTTCGCTTCAATATGATGGATAAACATACTGAGGAAACAAATTTGATCCATCATCTGAACCTCATATTCAATCTTCATCTTGGGTTTCACTTAAAACTCGCTATTACCATTGTTGGTAAAAGCTCGTAAATCAATTTTCCGAAAATTAAGGCTTATATTAATGGCGACATCGGGTGAATTGGATGATGGGAAGATTAGATTGAAAAAGCTGCATACAATTAGGAGCATAGGTGCTGAAGTGCGTTGGGTATCTCCAACCTCACTTCAAAAAATGGGGTTTGAGATAAATGAAGTGTCAATGACACTTCATTGTTGACTTCAAAGAATGAAGTTGCTACAATACAACTTCAAACATGAAGCTGCACCGTAGTAACTTCAAATAATATAATATTATTATTTTATTTAACTTTAACTTTTTTATTTTCCTTTTGTATTCTTTATTCTATTTAAATTAATTGTTTATTGTTTGAGTTAGTTATAAAATGATAAAATAATAATATTTTGTTTTTGAAGTGGAAATTTGAAGTGAATGGTTGGATAATAAATATTGTAGCAACATCAAATTATAGAGTTTGAAGTGAAAATGTATGGTGCAGGGTTGGAAATACTCAAAACCCGACATTGTTGGGACTTAGAAATGAATTTAATGGTATTTTTAGGGTATCTTCAACCCTACACTTTCAATCTTCATTTTAAATTTTATTTTACTAAAGTTGGTACAATATTTTTTCTCTAACCTTGTAATTCATTTCACTTCAAACTTTAAAAAAAAAATAAAATAAGTTTTTTTTTATAAATAAAAGAATATTAACATTCTAAATATATGTTCAAAGTAAAAGAATTTTAAAAAAATTAAAAACTATAAAAAATAATAAAATAAATATTTTGAAGTTGTGTACAATGTTACTTCAAATTTGAAGTGCCATTGTTTACACTTTAAAATGTTGAAACTGAAACTTCATTTCATTTCCAACTTCAACTCACTTCTAAAGTGGGTTCAAAAAGTGGGGTTGACTTCAAAGAGTGGAGTTATTACAGTGCAACTCCGTATTTGTTTTATTGTAGCAACTCCAAATAATATAATATATTTTTTTTACTTTTACTTTTTGTTTTTTTTAATTCTTTATTTTATTTTAATTGATTGTTCATTGTTTGGGTTAGTCAGAAAGGGAACAATAAATAATATTTTGTTTTAAAGTGAATGTTTGAACAATAAACATTAGAGCAACTTCAAATTATAGAGTTTGAAGTGAAAATTTATTGTGTATGGTTGAAGATGCCCTTAAAGACGTGGGAAGAGAAACAGAGAGATTTGGAGCTTTTGATTAATTTGAGATTAGTCCTCATTTAATTTTGTTTTTCATTTCTTACCCAAATTTTTTGGGTTTTATGAAGTCCGTTAAAAAAGAATCAAATGGGTAACAGAATCTATAACACAAGGATTAAAAAGAAAACGTGTATAGTAGAGAGATGTGAAAGATAAATTGACAATACCACAAGATCTAAATGGATATTAGGCCGTAGAAAGAAACTAGAAAAGTGTTTGAATTCATTTGACTTGTTCTAATGATCACAGTTTCCTCCCAAATTGTAGAAATAAGCTGGGATCCTGAATCGAGCTCTAGCTATTTCAAAAAATTAAATAATGTTCACAATTTAAAAAAAAAAGATGCTTAAAAACTTTTTGAGCATTTGATATTAACTTTCACGATTTAGATATCTATCAGTAATCGACACAGAATCAATAAACAGTCTAATTTTGGTGCAACTCTTAGACTTAACTATCATGGTTATTGATATTTTAATTCTTTTTGCAGTTGAATTAACCACATTTTGACTAGGTGGAAAACAGTTTTGAAGGAAAAAAAATAGGGAGTAGGACTCAACTAGTAATAAAATATTAAAATTACCATCTTTGCTGAAACCAACTCCGACATTCTTCTCATACATCATTTTTGCCTTCCAATTTTACCCGTCCAATTCCAAAATGGTCTCCCCATTTTCTACCCTCTGACTCTTCACTTCTCCTTCCTCTCTATATTTCCCCTTCTTCCCTTTTCAGCCCGCCAGTACTTTGCAGAGAAGCTCATCGCTTCGATTTGAGGTATTTCAATGTTTTTCTATTATCAATTTTATTTACTTCTTGTGCTTTTGTTTTCCTTTGGTGCTTGCAGTTTTTTCCGCGTTTTGAGTTCTGATAGTTTTTCTCTCTTTTTTTAACGTGCTGTTATGCCGTTGATTACGGTGCTTTCTGGATTTGCTAACGGGGTTGAGTTTAAGTATTGGTCGTTGTATTGAGTAACACAATTGACAGATATATTGCAGATGTGAGTAAAGATCCTTTTAGTCTGCCTGGATTGTGTTGGCGAGCTGCCACAATTTAATGGCGCTTTGAACTATAGAGAGAGTCAGCTTTTGTTTATCTCGGGTTCTATGATGATTAGTGTTCTTACTCTTGCCCCTGATAGCTTAGACCTTTAGAAACTTTTATTAGGTATTTCTTGGACATTTCTGCATCCAATAAAATCTAGAATTTGTATTTTTTAATACGTTGGGCTGCATTTCTAGAGAAAGGTATGCTTAAATTTATACCCGATCATATAGATTCAACTAAGATTTTCTGTCTTGAAATTTTTTTACTGGATTGTCGTTTTCAATTCCCTTTTTGTGATGACTTCCTATTAGTTTCCTCCTATTCAGATAAAGTAGAAGATAATATTGCTAGTATTGTTGTGAATGTGAACTATGCATGAGATTGTATATTGTGATGCTGAGTTCCTTGAATATTGTAAATATTCCTAAAAACAACAAACAACTGTTTCATTCTTCACCTTAATCTGTCTTATTGCACACTTTGAAAAGAATTAAATATCCTATGTCTTTCTATCAGTTGCTGAAATTTTTTTGCAGTATCTTGCTGTTTGACATACTTTTGTTCATTCATGACAGTGAGCCTGCTGAAATTATCATCCACAAAATGCTTTCACTGTCCAAGTTCTTAAAGAAACTAAAGAATGGTTCGCGAACATGAATTGATCATTATTGGAATCTCTTCGGGTTTGGCACTTGGTATCTTGATAGCTTCTCTTGTATTTTTTTGTATAAGGTGGTGTAGAAATCGTGCTGATCTCCGGCGGTGTGCAAATGAGCGCAGTCTTACAACTCTCCCAATACGTGTGAATGGCTTAGAGGCTAGCTCTGACTTCAGTGCTTCACTTACAAATTCTGTAATTATCGAAGATGCGCAAAAACCTCGAAAAAGTTCTCAGTTCTTCTTGTGGAATCATCACCGTAAAGAGCAGTTTACATCTTCATCAGGCATACATAGATACTCCTACAAGTACGTCAATCCTTAAATTGTTTGTGGATTTTTGCTTTTCAGGTTAAGTTTATGATATCATGCTGGATAAGTCCATTTGCTTTCGGTAGATTACACATTGTGAATTTTAGGCCGACTGGTTTGTTACAGTTTGTGTTGAAAAATCAGAGGCTTAATACGTTTTGTGAAGGAAATAGCATGAACTGTTTACCAGTTTCAGCTCATATGCTGCAGGTTCTTAGGAGCAAAACAAAATGTGATTTAAGTTTACTGGCTGCTGCCATAAGAGAAAGAAATGAAGTCAATAGTCAATATGCTTTTGGCATATAGGTCCATGTTATCCACACTTACAGTGAAAGTAACTCATGTGCTGACTTCCTTGCCGGTTTAGCTATCTCATTGCCTATTGGAATAGATCAGCCACCTCCCGGTCTTTTACAGCTTTTGGATACGGACTACAGAGGGGCTTCCTTGCCTCGTTTGTGTCCTGCCCAATGCCCTAGTTAAGGCTGCTTGTCCTTGGTTTTTTTTGCTGTTGTTTGTCCTTTTTCCTGATGTAACAAAAAAGAAAGAGTTCGGAGAACTGCTTTCACGATCAATCTTCTCGTTGATTATCAGGATCTCTCTTGTTGTTAGAGGATCTATGATCTAGAAGGAAGTTGTGGGTACATTGAATTTATAATGATTGTAACTGTTATAAGATCAATCTTAATATAATTTAAATATAATATTCTTGTTAGTTTCTATTATCCTCCTTACTTAACTGTTGAGTTGTCTTAGGAGTTGTTATCTGTATACTGGCAGGGATATCCAAAAAGCTACACAAAACTTCACCACTATACTGGGTCAAGGATCATTTGGTCCAGTTTATAAAGCTGTGATGCCTGACAGTGTAGTAGCAGTAAAGGTGCTTGCTTCTAATTCAAAGCAGGGGGAGAGAGAGTTCCAGACAGAGGTAAAAGATACAACGATAACTTGAACTACAAACCAGACAAATATGCTAGTCTTCTGTTGAATGTATATGATACACATATTAGAAGTTATGTGAAGCATCACTCTTCATTTGTTTGTTCCAAGTTACACTGTTATATGTGTTTTGAATTCAAAATTAGCTTTCTTCCCTAGGGGCATTTTGAGCTCTAGTTTTGCCAATTGATTATACAGGTATCTCTTCTGGGAAGGCTGCATCACCGCAATCTTGTAAATTTGCTAGGATATTGTGTTGACAAAGGACAGCATATGTTGATCTATGATTTCATGAGAAATGGAAGCCTTGCAAACCTTCTATATAGTAAGCTCTGATTCTCCCATTTATTGGAACAGTTGTACATTTTTACGCTGATAGATATCTGACATATATACAGTGGAATTATACTTTGTGCATATATGGGATATGTAGTACAGTTGTAAATATTATTAGTCTCATCTCTAATTGCCCTGCTTTTGATATTTGGTGCGCATATCATTCAGGGCTGTCTGATTATTGTTGTTTGTTCATGTTGTTATTTTGCATGAGAAATATCCTCCGCCTTAAATCATTGAAGCGTTTCATTTATTTTTGTTCAATATTGTGGATTTGTGTTTGTTTTTCTATTACCCTTGTCTGCTATAATGTGTACAGTTCCTTTTCTATACATTCAATTCCCTAAAACACATTTCTCTACATGCATCCAGATGAGGAAGAAATCGTTTTGGGTTGGAAAGATCGGGTTCAAATTGCTTTGGATATTTCACATGGAATTGAGTATCTTCATGAAGGGGTAGGGATGAATTGCTTACTATCACTATTCTCTTGTAGAATCCGGCATTGCATTTTCTCATTGATATAAATTGCCATTTCTTTGGAACAGGCTGTCCCACCTATCATACACCGTGACTTAAAGTCGGCGAATATTTTGTTGGACCAATCAATGAGAGCTAAGGTATGCTACCTTGCAAAGTTAATTTTCCAGAAAGGCTAAATGCATCAGCTCCCCCAACTTGTCTCATATTACCTATTGCCTTCCTGAACTTTGAAAAGGTACCAGTAGTTCTCTCAACTTTGCAAAAATGAACCAATTTGCCCCCTGAATGCCACTGGCAACGCCTGATTGGAGAGCAAAATGACATCTTTGAAAATTCAAATCAACTAGAAGCTGACTCGTGGCAT
Source organism: Euphorbia schlechtendalii (assembly GCA_949673415.1). Taxonomy (NCBI): domain Eukaryota; kingdom Viridiplantae; phylum Streptophyta; class Magnoliopsida; order Malpighiales; family Euphorbiaceae; genus Euphorbia; species Euphorbia schlechtendalii. The sequence goes on along the minus strand of CATIWQ010741664.1, from coordinate 8,510 downwards.
TCGGGGGCAAACTGGTGCCCTTTTGCCTAGTTGAGGGAGCTATGAGGACTTCTTCAAAGTTCAGGGGGGCACTAGGCGAAATGAGACAAGTTGAGGGAGCTCGATCTAAAATGTCCAAATCTAGTATGTCATTTCAGGTCTCAATTTCCCAACATAAATAACTGAAATTCGTGATAGAATAAAGTGCTAATCATTTGCCGCTCTCTTGATGTAGGTTGCTGATTTTGGACTTTCAAAGGAAGATGCCTTTGACGGCCATAACTCTGGTCTGAAAGGAACTTATGGCTACATAGACCCAGTGTACATATCTACTAGCAGATTCACCACAAAGAGTGACATCTATAGTTTTGGTATTATCATCTTCGAACTAATTACAGCAATCCACCCACAACAAAATCTAACGGAATATATTAATCTTGTAAGCAACAACACTGTTTTTTTTACTTCTGGGAATTTTTGTTGCATCAATCTGAACCGTTTCTAAATCTTTTTACGCTGCACTTTTCTCCCAAGGCTGCAATGAGTCCAGATGGTATTGATGAAATACTCGATAAGAAACTAGTAGGAGAATGCAACATAGAAGAAGTGAGGGAATTGGCTGCCATTGGTCACAGATGCTTGCTGAAATCACAGAGGAAGCGGCCTTCAATAGGAGAAGTGTGTCAGGCAATATTGAAGATAAAGCAAAGACATGTAACGATGGAAGAAACCGTGTCATTTGCTAGTCGAGATTTTTTGAGAAATGTAAGCAGGATTGAGTGTCAGCAAGTTGAAATGAGTAGGATGGCCAGCATTAAAGAAACCAGGTGAACCAAAGGATAGTAACCTTCGCATCTCTGGGTTTTATAGTTTCTATTCTTTCTGCTCTTTATTTTTTTTCAGCCCAACTCCGCATTTTTTATCAATCAGTAGCACTTTCAAAATCGGAATCATTAAATATTAACCGTATGATTTGGTTGACGCTTATTAACATAATCACTCATACTGACAATAACTATCAATCATTGATAACGGTGCTAAGAGCTAAAAATCAAATACAAAGACTCCACTTTAAAACCGTTACTAAGGCAACTAAATTATCTAGATGTAATATTGATTAAGTTTGAAGGAGAGAGTTATCGAGAGCTTTTTAAATTCTTCTTAATCCAGCTAGTCATGGATTGTTTAAAAATAAATAGTTAATCAGTTATTATCCTTATGCTTTATATGTAGAAGAATCCAAAATTTTTTTTTCAAGTTATCCATTAGTTAACAACATTTTTAATAAAAAAAAAGTTAACAACATTCGACTCTTAACAAAAATGAGTTAATTAGACTTGAATTGAGTTTATAATTGTTTTTATTAAGTAACTTTTATGCTAAAATTATTCTAAAACCATCTTATCATGATGTAGGGACTTGATTGTTTAACTGATGATAGATTTTCTATCTCAAATATAATGTTTTAACAAATATTACCAAACATTTTAAACTATTATTTTATGTGGTTACTTATGTTAAAGGACATGTTATTAGCGATATATGAAAAGAAGGGATATAGCCTGTTTAAAATGAAAATGGAAAGAATGACATCCAAAATATATTAATATAACATAAATATAATGATACAAAGGAATGAGACTTATTTTTGTTCAAAGAAAGTATATCGGAAAACTTAAAAAGAAGCATTATACATGAAAAGAAAGAAGAGAAGAAAAGGAGCTGCTATAATTTGAGCGTGACTGTGGGTGCAGATAGGATGATGTTTGAAAGCCCAACAACAACAAAAACATGTTTGATCAGAAACAGTACTGTGCGAACCTAATGAACTTGTTTAACAAGACAGGACAACAATTACTTGTTCAACAAGACTGTTGAATGTAGCATTATCAACTTGTTCACTAGTACTACCAACATGATGTCTTTCATTTGTTTCTTCGATATAAACACCTGGAAGCTCAAATATCTTTGAATGAAGTAACCATATTAAGATTCAACAAAACGGAAAGATATGAAAAGAGTAGTTGGGTTTCATCCTTCAAAGGTTGGATTTTTTTCGTGTTTTGCGAGATCCATCAAGAGCACCTCCAGTTTTAGAATGAGAAATCGAGCAGCCTTCAACCCAGAGGAAGCCATTGTAGGGTCTGCTAAGCATTTCTCTGCTGCTCATAAGGTCCAATTTGGCTAATGACTTAAGTGTTTGGTAATCTGGTAGTTACTAGCTTCTGCTGATTTTGAGTTATCAGTTACATTTCATTTAAGCAATTAGTTGTTTATTAACAAATCAAGTTTGCTTCGAATTTCAGATTCCTACAGCTTAATTTTTTTAGTTACTTCAATTATGACCTTTTTGGCTACACAGGTTTGGGTAGGCTGTTCCTGAGGTTGGCCAGAAAGACTGACTACCCAAGGTCGATATCAAAAAGAGATCCAAAACAAGGGAAAAAAAACAATAGCTTCTTAAATGTGATATGTAAAAAATACTTTCTATGTTTTCTCAATTAATGTCAAAACATGACCTAATGTCGCGTGATCCAAGTAAGGCTTAGTAACTGAAAGTGTAGCTCCCTGCAACTACAAACACAGGTTAGATAGGCTCGGTCGGATTCCGGCGAAACCTCTCTAACGCTCAAGTTAGTACAATGGTGGGAGTATGATTGCTAGAATATTGATCCGAGTGTTAGAATTACGTACCCGAGCAATACCAGAAGAAATGGTATTTATATCTATTCTAGATCATGGTGTAACCATCCGGGTCATGCGCAGAACGAGTGCATTAACCACTACCATAGTGCATCAACCGCTCTTATAGTGCGTAAACCACCCTCATGCACTAATCCTATCATAACCGTTGGGAGTTATTACTGATGACTGGGCCTCATGGGCTCCGGGCCATGAGATGGGCTGTTATCATAAATCCCCCCGGTCCGGGCTAGACTCTTTTAGGTTTAGCGTTTACAAATCTTCAATTGTTACTTCCTAGAGACTGTTCATTGATGGTAGAAACTGTGGCTGTTTACATTTGCATATAGAAATATAATTATGCCGATCCCATGTATTGAATGACATCAAGATTGAACTAGTGGTGGGGCGTGTCTCGGTTCCATTATGTAATTATAGATTCGGCTTCTTGGTTTCAGGCCGATCCTAACCTCTGACTTCGAATTAGGGTCGGGACTCTCTACGAGTATATGACCGTCCTTATGCAAAAAAAAGTGACCGTGGTTGTAAATATTTAATAGCCTCGGTCACCATCGTCGGGGTTCATCAATTTCCGGTTCCTAGAGTAGTCCCCCCTAGCCTAAGACGAGGTTTTATAATCCTCGAGCCTTTCTAATCTATTCTGAGGTAATATGAAACCTATTGGGTCAGCCTTAACTTCCGCGGTATTTTTGAAATTCAAATCCCTCTACATGCGCCACGCGCGACCTTTCACTCAATCACTCACCACTCGCATCCTTTCAGTTTTGCAAACCGTTTTTTCTTCTTGGAAATTGCAATTGTGATGATTACGGCTCTCTTCCCTATTCTAGTGGCCTATATAAACTACTTCACGCTTACTGTTCTTCTTCCTGCTTTGCGTAATTTCTCTCTTGCTTCCTCTACCTATTTCTTTCTGCTTTTATTCTTGCTTGCTCTTCTCTGCTTTTAGTAAGTTTCTATTCCTTACCTTCTCTTTTTCTCCCATGGCTCCAACCAAAGCTTTCAAAAATTCAACCCGTGTTGGGGGAGAATCTTCGAACCACCCCGTTTCATCGATCCCTTTAAACTCTATTTCTACCACCCCTGAGGGCATAGCCTCTAACTTTGAGCCCCCTCTCATTTATACCCCTCTATCGCACATGGAACCCACTGCAAAGTACCAAATAGATCTTGTCCTAATTAATCATGAGGTTCCCCCAAAACCTAAAGCAAAAAAGAAGAAAGAAGTTGGTCTTGATGCTGATATCAAGATCTGATCTATGTTAACGCAGGAATGCCGGGTTCAACTCGCTCCTATTATCTCGGACAAGGTTGGGTTGATAACCTTAATCCTTGAGAAGAATGAGCGCCTGAACACACCCCTCGCCGATATGTTTGTAATTTTTGAGAAACACATAGAGTGGGGATTTCGCCTTCCTTTATAACCCTCCATCTACTCTATATTGCGAGAATTCAACCTTCCTTCGGGCCAAGTGCATCCCAATTCATGGCTTGAACTCGTCCTGATTGATAAGCTTTGCACCGATTTGGGGCTTCAGCTAGACGGGATGGTGTTCAGGTGATTCTACCACCCCGTCTCCTAGGCGCCGGGGTGCCTGGCCTACTGGCAGACTCATCAACTCTCAATGCCAAAGTTGTTGGCTAAATTGGATTCCATTAAGAAGTTCAAGGACCAATGGCTCATGATTGGGAAAGAGCCTAGTGTAGGGGTAGGATCCCTTTATGAGGGGGAAGTCTTTTCGTTTCTAATATCTTAGAACAATGAGCCGGCCAACAATAACACATGGATGAGGGATGACCACTTAAACTACAATCAGCGCCGGATCGTGTTCGTTCTGGAACAATTGAACTGCACTCCAATCCATTGGAGAAAAGCCCGGGCGCTTGTGTGGTCCAATAGTGTCTGCTATAAATTGGATAACGAGATCCTGGCTGTAGTTAGGACTTCCCAGGGCCGAGCCCGTAAGTTTCTCTTTTTTCCCTTTATTTCCAATTTACTTCCTTTTTTCCTTTTGCAGGATTGGCTGATTGCCCTGGTGATATGGACGCTTTTATTGCAGAGTTGATGCAAACCCACCTCGCCAATCCTTCCAACAATGGTGCTGAAAACAGGGAAGTACCAGCTGAAAACCCGATTTAGTACCCCGACAGTGCTTCCATGGATAAACTCCTCTGCGATGTGGAGGAAATAAACGAGGTCAGCCTCCCTTCCAACCCCATGGTTGTGGAGATTCCTTCTTCGTTTGAGAAGAAGGGAGAGGGGGAAGTCGTTGCGAAGGGTAATGAAGGGAATGCTGGTGTGGTGGAAGGAGTTAGGGATGCTACCGGAGCAAGACCGGTGATATAGAACGTTGATTTTTCCGAGGTGGAGAGGCGCGCTAGGCAAACTTGGAAGCCCAAGGTCCCCTCTCCTGCTATCGGTACTCCAAAGAGGGCACGGTCCGCTTCCTTTGCTGAATCCCTCTCCAAGAGGCTAAAAGGGGATGAGGAGGATGAGAGTGAAAGTTTCACTCTCCACTCTGAAGAGAAGGAAGAAAGGTCGGAACTCCCTTGTCCTATAAGGGTAAGGATCTTATCCCTTAACTTTTCTATTTAGTGCTTGGTCCTCTCTTATATGTTTTTTTACAGCGGTGGGTGGAAGAACATGGGCCTGACACTGATCTATTCAACATGGCAATAATTGAAGAGCTCTATTCCTTCCTGGAGCTTCCCGTGGAGGAGGCTCATTATGCTAGCCGGGGCTCGCTTTCCTTGGCCAAAGAACACATCTATATGAATGTTAGGGTAAGTTTGTGACTGCTCTGCTTGGACTATTTTTTATCCATTCTTAACACTACTTTTTCTTTGATGTAGGGCCTTGACTCCTTCCAGTTACTCAAACATCTACGCTAAACAAATCATGAGATTCGTGTCTTAAAAGAGGGGAAAGCGTCCCAGGCTGAGGAGTTGGAGAGAGTTGACAAAGCGCTTTCTGAGGTGCAAGGTGAGTTGAAATCCGCCAAAGCCGTGGTGGAGGAGCGTCAGAAAGAGACCGAGCTATTCTCCAAGCTCAATTCAGACTTGGAGAGCAGTAAAGCGAGTGTCACTACCCTTATTACCGAGCTAGAGGGACTCAAAATCTCCATTGCGGAGGCCGCTCAATTGGCCATGGAGGCCAAGTCCAAGTTAGAAGTGGACCTGGTCCAGTCTCACCAAGAGGTTACCTTATTGGGGGAGAAGCTAAAGAAGTCACAGGATGACGCCACCATCCTGAGAGTCCAATTAGATGAAGCGTGTGCTGGGGGACATCAACCGAAAAAGCCTTGGTTGGGGCTCAACGGAAATGCAAGGCGGTCAAGCATCATTATGCTAAGGGAAGAAAGTGATCCTGACCAACTGGAACAAACACCGCATCACTTTTCGAGCCCGGTTCCTGAAGAAGATAGTCGAGAAGTTCCCCGGGGCTGACTTAGATAATCTTGCTCTGATGACCGAACCCAAGATAGGTGACCCTCTGGAGATTTGGATGGATGACGCCCACCTATTCAAGGACTTAATGCTAAAGTAAGCCTCTAACTCTGCTGCTAAAACTCTGGTTGATCTTGATACCTCTGAGGCTAGTTTGGTATATTCCTAGTTAGGAGATGTAGATGAAATTTCTTCTAGTTCCTTGTAACATGTATTTTTCAATCTAATGAAATTTTAATTTACTTCCTTATGCTCGCCGATCTAGGCTTCCTTTTGTCAATCTTTCATATTTAATGACTTTGTAAACGGCGCGTAACTTAGGCCCTTAGGCTCGTAATTTGGCTCCGTTCCTAGCCCCCTTAGATTATTAAAACATAAATAGTACTCTGCCTCAGCTTTTAGCCCTGTTAGTTTTACTTTAGGCTATGTTAGGGCTACGCTAACGCTCTACTTCTAGCTAGGTAGAAGAGTGCTATGTTGGGACTTCTGGGGCGCTCTTTCATCATTAGGACTATGTTAGCGCTCTACTTCGGCTTATCGTTGTATATTTATTTTTGAGCCTTTGGGGCGCTCTCTTATAATTAAGGCTATTTTAGTGCTCTACTTTGGCTCTTAGCCTTATTAAGTTTATATTGGGCCTCTAGGGCTTTCTTATATAATGAGGGCTATATTAGCCCTTTGCTTCGGCTCTTAGCCTTATTAAGTTTATTTTGGGCCTCTGGGGGCTCTCTTATAATGAGGGCTATATTAGCGCTCTACTTCGGCTCTTAGCCTTATTAAGTTTATTTTGGCCCTCTAGGGCGCTCTCTTATAATTTGGGCTATATTAGCGCTCTACCTCGGCTCTTAGCCTTATTAAGTTTATTTTAAACCTCTAGGGCGCTCAAAATAAATGCGTGTATATAAAAATACTTTTCATTGACAATGACATACATAATTAAAAAAGTCGAACAAAGTTAAATAAGAAAATCTTAAACTAGATGCGAACGCTGAAACAAGACTAAATGAGCTAAACCAATTACACTTAGTCGCCTGGATAAAATTTTCGTAATGCCGCGGCATTCCAGGTTCTGGATAGAACTCTTCCCACCATGTCTTGGATCTTGTAGGTGTTCTGGCTTATTTTTTGGGTGACCCATACCAAATTTGCCTTGCCCGATCCAAACTTTAGAGGCCTTGGTGCTTCTCAGGACGAGCTCCCCTACTTGGAAAGACCGGGTTTTGCCCGCTTATTGAACGTTTGAGCTACTCGCTACTTGTAAGCGATCATCCTGATATAGGCTCGGTCTCTTCTCCCTTCCAATTTGTCCAAGTTTTCTCGCAACATATCTTCATTTGTGGCTTGTCCGACGTAGTTGGCCACTCTCTTACTGGGGGTACCAATGTCTATGAGGACCACAACCTCGGTGCCATAGGTGAGTAAGAACGGAGTTTCTTCCGTGGCAGTCCTTGGGGTAGTCCGATATGACCATAACATGTTGTTTAGTTCATCCACCCATGAAGACCCATGCTTTAGCACACAAGTTTTAACCCTGTCAATGATGGTTCTGTTCATCACCTCGGTCATACCGTTGTATTGTGGGTATGATACAGAAGAGAACCGCAGCTTAATATGTAGTCCTTTACAATATGCCTTAAATGGTTCATAGTTAAACCGTGTTCCATTATTAGTGATGATTGTGTGTGGTATCCCATATCTAGTAATAATGGATTACATGGTTTGGGGTTATGGTAGCGACGGCCTCAGCCTCGATCCACTTTGAGAAATGATCCACTGCTATAATTATGAACTTCTTCTAGTTTTGAGCCATAGGTAGGGGTCCTACTATATCTACTCCCTAGGTAGAGAATGACCATGCTGTTCTGATCACTGCCATTGTGCTTGGGGGAGCCCGGATATTTTTGGCGTAACTCTGGCAGGATCGACATCTTTGGATGTATTCTTTTGCGTCCTCTTCCATGGTCGGCCAAAAATATCCTTGAAGCTACGCTTTCCTCACTATGACGTCTTTCTTCTCGTGACCCCCGCAGATCCCTTCATGCATCTCCTTTATTACGTACTTTGCATCTTTCCGCAGATCCCTTCATGCATATCCTTGAAGCTACGCTTTCCTCACTATGGACTTTCGGAAAAGGTCTTCCCCTCTAATAGCGTACTAGAATGACTTGCGGACAACCTTCTGAGCCTCAACCTTGTCTTCTGGTAGTGCCCCCTCCTTAAGATAATGCAAGATGGGAGTGTGATAAGTGTATAATTACACTTAATATCATATTAATTTTACACATTAAACACTATGAATTAAGTCATTTTTGTACTTCATATAAAAGATTTCACGTGGTATGTAGTTGTTTTTGATGCAAATGCAGATACTAGGTAAATCT
>CATIWQ010741635.1:0-10772 GCA_949673415.1 Euphorbia schlechtendalii | reverse complement strand
TATTGTTGATTTGAAAAAGAAACCTTAATTTTCAAGTATTAAATGAAAATTGAATGTGAAAATAATTATTAAATTAATTTAAAATTAATTAAAATTTATATTTCGGTTCTCGGTTCGGTTCTCGGTTTTTTTGGTTTTTTTTTCAAAAACCGAGAACCGTACCGAAAACCAAATTATTTACATACATAGACCAAGAACCGAACCAAATTAATTCGGTTCGGTTCGATCCGGTCCGGTCCGGTCCGATCCGATTCTTCGATTCGGTTCGGTTTTATTGGTTCTTTGCTCTCCCCTAGTTATCACCAAGACGCGTTAATGGTGGAAATGAGACCCATAATTAGTATGTGATTGCTTGGGTGGGCCACTAAAAAGCCCAACAAAGAATATAGTGTAATCTACAAACGTCAGCGCTGACGTAGTATCTACTTGTCTGTTATAAATGGTGAATTCAAATTCTGAAGCTGCAACGCAACACTAAACAGTGAGAAAGAAGACAATGGGAGATTCTAAAGGAGAAGTTGTATGCGTGACTGGGGCAGCTGGCTTTGTTGCTTCTTGGTTAGTCAAGCTTCTACTTTCCAAAGGCTACACCGTCCGTGGAACCGTTAGAAACCCTGGTCAGTTCAGTTGTCAAAATCTGTTAATTCCCGGTTAGGGGTTTCTTTATTTCAAGAGATTTGAAATGGGTGCTTGTTGAAATCGCAGGAGATGAGAAAAAGGTAGCTCATTTGCTTAAGCTTGACGGAGCAGTTGAGAATTTGAAACTCTTTCAAGCTGATTTGCTTGATTACAATGCTTTGTTCTCTGCAATTAACGGATGCAGCGGTGTCTTCCATGTTGCCAGCCCACTTCCTTCCACTGCTGTTCAAGATCCCCAGGCAAGTGTGGAATCAACTGTTTCCTTATCCTTACAATTGGGTATTTGCTTGTTGATTGGTGAAAAGAAATGCAGGTGGAATTGATTGAGCCCGCTGTTAAGGGAACAATGAATGTACTCAATGCTTGTGTGGAAGCTAAAGTGAAGAGAGCCATTGTTGTATCCTCTGGTGCTGCTGTTTCTATGAACCCTAATTGGCCTAAGGATCAAGTAAAGGATGAAAGTTGTTGGTCAGACAGAGAATTCCAAAAGAAATTAAATGTAAACAAACTAACCTCAAACTATGTTCTTGTCTGTGTGATTGATTCGACTGATTGATTTGTACGTGCCAGAATTGGTATGGTTTTTCCAAAACAGAAGCAGAAAGTGCAGCTGTGGAGTTTGGGAGAACAAGTGGGATTGATGTTGTAAGAGTATGCCCAGTTCTTGTTCTTGGACCTATTCTGCAGTCCACAGCAAATTCAAGCACCTCCTTTCTTCTCAGGCAGCTGAAAGGTAACTAACTCAATATACTGCTGTTATGTGCAGAATCATGGAATGCTTGTTTTTGAAATGTTTATGTACACAGGAGAGGGGCATAAGAAAACTAGGGAGAGCAGGCTACAAAAAATAGTGGACGTTCGTGATGTGGGTGAAGCGCTTGTGTTAGCGTACGAGAAACGGGAGGCAGAAGGAAGATACATATGTGCATCACATATGATCATGTCAAAGGATCTGACTCGCACATTGAAGTCCCTCTATCCTCAGTATGATTATCCAAGGCAAAGTTTCTTCTTTAATCTTGTTGTGCATTTCAGTATCCAATATTGTAATTCAGATTTGGGAAATGCAGCTTTGATGAGGAACATGTAGAGCAGAAGATGAGTTCAGAGAAACTGAAGAAGCTGGGTTGGAGTTGCAGAACACTGGAAGAGACTCTCATTGATTCCATTGAAAGCTACCGAGCAGCTGGACTCCTTGAATAAATTAATACAACTGCTGCCCTTGGCTTGTCTCCCACTATATCAAAGGCTTCTACCGCCGTCTTGGACCAATAACATGATTTTCCTGTTAACATCATTGTAGCAGTCCCAGATTTTATATCATGTCACTAAAAATCGCTTAAGAGTGAAATGATGTATAATAGAAATCGATTGTATTGCTTTTCAATATTGCTCTTGTTGTAGCATGTTAATCTCAGCAAAAAAAATATATATATAAAAGAGATCAATGGAAAAATGGAAGATTGAAAAGTATAAAAAATGTGATCCGATTGTTTTTATTCAACATGAGCTCTTTTATAGAGTTGTACACCAGCGAAATAGTTACAAAATAGCAACTAATAAGCCACTAAAAATCTGTAACTTTCTGCAAAAGATTAGGAACAAACTTACATTACTAAACTACTTTATTAAATTTAATCAGGAAATATGGTTCTTGGTTATGATTCATGTTATGGGTTTATGGTTCATAGGCATGGGTCATAAGCATGAGGCATACAAATTTAGGTCATAAAATATGGTTATAGATCATGGGCATGGATATGAAGATTTTTATGGTTATGGTTATGGCATTGTGAGTAGTTAAAACAACCCCTCCTCGACTTGTTGGGCATTAATTGTAGCTTTGGCTTCAATATGCTTCTTGCAAACTTTCTCCATGTGACCAATTTCTCCACATCGATTGCATTTAACATTGGGTCTCCACCAACACATGTATTGTGGATGATTTGTCTTCTTGCAATATGGACAAGCATTATGATCTCTATCAACGAAATTTGCACGAAAAGCACCTTTAGTGAGTTTCTCCCGCCTCATATTTCTCCTTTAGTCTTGAGCTTGAAGAGCATTCATTAGCTCGCCTAATGATATTTTGCTTAGGTCCTTGGACTCTTCAAGAGAAGAAATTTTGGATTCAAATCTCTCAGGAGGAGTAACAAGGACTTTCACAACAACTTGTTTTTTGAGAAAATCCTCACCAAGCAGTCTAATATAATTGACAATTTGAGATATACGATTAGTAAACTTGCCTATTGTTTCACCTTCGTGCATGTTTAGAGCCTCAAATTCTCTTTTCAAGTTTAAAATTTTTATTTGTCGTGTCCTATCACTGCCTTGGTATTCGTCCTTCAGCCTGTCCCACACGTTTTTCGCCGTATTGCAAGCCATGATTCTATAGAACACGGAATCTGCCACAGAATTTTGAAGGATGGACTTGGCTTTAAACTTCTTAGCTTTCTCTTCATTGTTGTTTTTAATTTGTACCATAGTAAGATCTCTAGGTAGAGGAGGAATTGGCCTATCTTCTATTACAGCTTCCCACAAATCATAGGCTTCTAAAAAGGTTTTCATTTTCACTGACCAAATATGGTAGTTTTCGCCTATGAAAATGATAGGAGGATTTAAAGTGAGGTGGCTGGTTACCATTAAATTTCCTTTCCCGTAAGATAAACTGCGGCTCTGATTACCACTGTTGTAGCATGTTAATCTCAGGAAAAAAATATACATAAAAGAGATCAATGGAAAAATGGAAGATGGAAAAGTATAAAAAAAGTGATCTGAATGTTCTATTCAACAAAGTAAATGAGCTCTTTTATAGAGTTGTACATCAGTCAAATAGCTACAAAATAGCAACTAATTGTAACAATAATAAGCCACTAAAAATCTATAACTTTCTGCTAAAGATTAGGAACAAACTTACGTTACTAAGCTACTTTATTTGACTTAATCAAATGCATTATCAACTTTAGAGTAATTTTCAACAGCTCTATCATATAAGGTGCTTTTTATAAAGCAATTGATAAAAAATATGCACATTTGAAAAAACTTGAAAAGGTATATGAGAATCTCAAACTTGTAAAGGAAGACGTATATACTATGTGTATTGTGCAATTGAGGGTTGTAATGGAGTTTTCCATGTTGGTAGATTCCACTGTTGTAACAAATCCCAACGTAAACTCATCTACTTGTACCAAAATAAAATACAGACTTGTCTTTGTTTTGGTTTTCGATTGAGAGAGTGGCATGTGTTGGTGTTATTAGAGTGATCAACCAAGGGAGAAGCTAGTTGCAGGGCCGGACCTACTAGGTGTGCAACGAGCGCGATCGCTCAGGGCCCATGTCAAAAGGGGCCCAAAAATAATAATATTTTTAATAATTTTAGTAGTTTATGTTAAAAAGATACAATAAACATTGGTTAGTGGTTGATGAATCCGCAAGTAAATTGTTATGTATATAAGAGATCATAGGATTGAACTTTAACTTCCACGAAATAGTTAAATTTTATTATTATTTTTTACCATTTTATTAATTTCTATGTTATTTTGCTTAGGCCCTCAATATGCCAGGACCGAGCCTGGCTAGTTGTTATTGTTGATAGAAAATACTTTATCATGTTTGGATAATGCATTCATCATACTTGTTAAAATTTGTTATTGTGTAAAATATTTTTTGTATTATGTATAATGAATCTATGATGAAGGTAACAATGATGTATTCAATTACCATTAAAATTCTTTGCAGACATTTTCATTGGAGATCCCATGGGTTCTTTTTTTTTCAATTATAATGGGTGTAAAGGTAACTGAGTGGAAACAACATTTGTAAAATGACATCAGTGTTAAATTTGTAATTGTAATGACAAACAACATACTTATTAGTATTTTAGTATAATTGGATTGGCTGATTTTGACCAATGCGATCATGACGTTTCATCGAACAAGTTAGAAGAGTGCGGAGTGCACACTTGTTCGAGTACGGTTATGATTTGGGGGTTCTGGGGGCAGCGCCTTCTGATGCGGGGTCCAAGGGGCGGCAGCCCCTAGCGGGGTCCTGGGGTCGAGCTGCCAGGTCAGTTCAAAAATTTTTTATCCTGAACAAACGCATCCTTTGGTGAATCAGAAAAATGAATTTTTGGACCGAAACAGTATGTCAATTGGACACAACTGAAACCTGAAAAAACATATCATTTAGACATGACAGCTACTCGAAACAACATATCTATTGATATTTTGGTTATTTATTTCACCAAAAACGAAATTGGTCAACACGCAGAAAAATTCGGTTGTATGTTTCACAGCAAACATCAAATTATAGTTCTTGATTTATTTTCTGATTTTATCCGATTGAAAATTTGATGAACCGACCAAATAAATTTCAATCTGAAAGTGTTAATCGCGATTTCAGAATTATCCAAGAAATTCCACATATTCCAATAATACTTTCGTAAGGTTGAGATTTTTGAAGAATAAACCTTTAGTTCCATTTGATTCCCTCTGAACATTTTGAAAGAGAGATCCACGGTAAGTTGTTTACAAGTGAAAGAATGATGATAGAGAAAGATGGAATCTATTCTATTATTTTATATGGGTTTGTTTATTTATTTTTTAGCATCAATCCACAGAGACACGTGACTCGATAGTTATTTATTAGATAAAGTAACGGTAGTTTTCTGCATCTAAAGAAATACTTGAAGGAAGGCATTGAGCGAGGGTCTGAAAAATGGGAGAAAGAAAGGGAAAAATATGTGTGACGGGAGGTGGAGGATTCCTAGGATCATGGGTTGTTCAATCCCTCCTCTTCAACAATTACACCGTCCATGCAACTGTTAGAGATCCCTGTAATCACTTCACTTTTCTCACTTTCTTTCGATTTCTCTAGGTCTTTTTCGTATCTGTTTTTTCTGAGCACTTGGATTTTCGAATTGTATTGCTATTTGATTAAATTTCATTTTTGTTCTTTTTTTGGCTTTGGTAATTGAGTTGTTGGGAATTTATTGTATTAACGAAGGTGCTTGATATTAAGCAGCTGAAGAAAAGAATGCTCACTTGAAAAAGCTTGACAAGGCATCTGAGAATCTGAAAGTTTTGAGGGCAGAGTTACTGGATTATGAATCTCTGTATTCTGCTATTGAGGGGTGCCTTGGAGTTATCCATGTTGCTACCCCTGTTCCTTCCACTGTTGTCCCTAATCCTGAGGCAAGAATCTGTTTTTCTTTACTTGTAAACAAAATCTTAGATTTTCATCAAAATAAACTGATTATAGGTCATACTAGAGCCGGCTGTAAAGGGCACTGTGAATGTGCTCAGAGCAAGCAAAGAAGCGAAGGTGAAACGAGTGATTGTAGTTTCATCTGCTGCTGCGGTGTGCATGATCCCAAACTCGAGCGCTTCTCAGGTGATGGATGAGAGCTTTTGGTCTGACAAGGAGTACCTCAGAACCACTAAGGTACCACCTTTACAGTCTTCTACTGAATTTGCATCTCTAATTTGTACATGTTGTGTGTTTGGTTAATGTTGGTGTGTTGTCCTAGAATTGGTATTGTCTTTCCAAGACAGAAGCAGAAAGTGAGGCCATAGAGTATGCAAATCAAACAGGAATGGACCTCATAACTGTTTGCCCTACCTTGATTTTGGGGCCCATCCTGCAGCCCGCGCTGAATTCCACTACCAAGTTTCTTCTTAATCATTTCAAAGGTGTTGTTGAATCGTGATACGTCCGTGAATTTGTTATTCTCAAAGTCTAACTCGGGTTGATTATGACATGTAAGGAATGGATGCAATGGAGAACAGACATGGTTTAGCAGTGGTAGACGTGCGAGATGTAGCAGCGGCGCTGCTAATGTTGTATGAGAAGGCAGAGGCACAAGGGAGATACATCTGCGGCGCTCAACCAATCACTACACGGGAGCTTGTTCACAAATTAAAGACTTTATATCCTGACTACGCTTACCCTCAAAGGTATCCCCACAAAGTAATCTGGTGCACTTTGCTTTCTGTGTTTCTTATGCACATGTTTCTTTTTGGCAGCTTCACCGAGGTTGAGACACAACTACCATTGTTGAGCCTGGAGAAGTTGGGAAACCTAGGTTGGAATCGCCGCCCGCTTGAGGAAACACTAGTCGACTCTGTGGACAGCTATAGAAAGGCCGGAATCTTGGATTGAACACAAATGTAATCTGGGGTTATATTTCATTCTAGTGTTGGTTCAAACACTTCTGAGACCTGGGAAAAGATTGTTGGCTTCTACTGTTTCTTGAGAATCATAATATTGTGGCTAATGAACAATCTGGTGGTTGTTTCTCTTTTCTCCTTTGTTTCTCGGTTCCAGAAATTTATGGGAATGAACAAACTTTAAGAAAGCGTCTTGAAATTATTATTATTAGAGAATGCCATAATTTATAATTCTCTTTCTCAAAATAAAGCATTAAACACACTGATCAACAATAATGAGCCTTAACCCACCAAACTATACTCCACTTTGCATCCTTTCTCTTGTTCAGATAAACGTTACCTCTCTCTATACTTTCCTTACCCTCAAATGAATATTATTAAGTTGTTCACAATATTTTTTTCAAAAAAATCATCAAACCAGTTGACCCAATTGAGTCAGTGAAACTGTAACCGATGTCCATATTTATTACGATAACATTTATTTTAAGCTATACTTACCATAATCACTTTTATGTATTCACCATTATGAATTTTTCAATTATCAACTTTGTTTGTTTTTTCTTACTTTGTTGTTGCAATTACTAAATCAAATTCTATACCGCTAATCCAATAAAGATCAAAGTAACTTTTACTTTGTAAAATAATGAAAAGTACAGTGTGTGCAGAAATATTTACAAGGTAAGAAAATAAATTGGAAGGTAAAAAATCCTATATTGGAACCCGGTCAATTTTGGCAGTTGAAATTTCCGGGAAAACGAAAAGGAAATATATTTCCTCCCTAATTTCTATGATAACAAACACACTGAAAGCCGCCTTTTTTCTTCCAAACCAATCTAAATCTGAGTCGAAACCTCCTTATTCATTTGGATCCCTTTGATTATTCACTCAGCGCACTTCTTATCTCGATTTCCGCTATCATCCTCTCCAACGGTGTGTTAAGAAAATAGTAAGAATTTATAAATGGATAATCAGATATTCTTGCGTTTGTATTACATATTAGTTCCGGATTGCTTTTGTTCCTTTCGGTTTTCTCTGTGCTTAAATTTGTGATTCTGAATCGAAAATTTGAACCTTTTCTGCTTTCTGATCTCCTTTTCATTTGTAGTTTGCATCTGTGAAATTAAAAAAGTAATGGGCTTGAATTAACCTTATTACTCTTATATGTTATGAATTCAATCTTAAATTTTAACTTTTTATGCATAGCTTCATTATCTCTTACCATAGTTTGACATTTCTGCTAATTGATTATATATAGGTTAAAGGCCATGAATTGGATTCAGCGCAAGATCTATCTGTATAATGTCACGTTTGGTCTCTATATGTTGGATTGGTGGGAGCGTTGCCTTTTCAGTATCCTTTTTCTTTTATTTTCTTTCTGAAATTTGACTTGGTTTCGCTCATATTGATTTGCTAAAAAGAAAAGCAAAAGAACATGGCTTTTTAAACAAAATTGACTGGTTGTTGCTTTGATTATTTGGATTCCTAAATTTTTACAGATACCTTGGTTGTTGTCTTGATGTGGTTCATCTTCTACAACGGGTCTCGATATGTGGCTGATTTCTGCAACAGGTATCTTTCATTTCACTTGGCTTGTTTTCTTGTTTCAAGTCTTAGGACTCATTCTTTTTTAGGTGCTTTATTTGGGTTTCAGATGGTGCATTAAATTTGTACGTTATATCTTGATGAAACTGAATCTGTTGAATGGGAGATAGGAAAAAGTACGAAAAACCACCCGTTTGTATTATGGTAGACATCGTATTCGTAGTAGAACAGATAATTATTGTAAGCCAAATCTGACCTCAATTCAAAACCATAGTTTCACTTCTCCCATGGCCCACGGGTGGTTTTTGTTAACATTCAGTGATAGGAAAGCTGACTTTCCTCTAGTGTAGTTAGATAAGCACAATTCTATGGTAAATGCACTCCCTGAAACAATACACTCAAGCACAATTAGATACAGTAATAGCTGATACTGCTGAACAGAGAAACCAAAACTAGCCAATGCATTGAAATTTGTTCGGATTTATATTGTCCAGCTGGATGTAGCTTTGTCGTTTCCACACTTGCTGGAGTTGGGCGTTCTTTAGGTTCAAGACTACTCTTCTGCTATTTCACAATTATTATAAAAAAATCAGGTTCATCGACATCCTCCAGTTAAGATTTCAAATGGAAAATTCATCGGATGGGTTTTATGTAGGGATTCATTGTACCAATTCTAGATTTCTAGTGCTCTTTTGATTAATCTGATATTTATATTCTGAAGTTGTGGGAGTTGAACTTCAGTTCTTTCCTTTCACCCGTAATGTTATGCAACTTCCCCAAGAAATTGTGAATTTTTTTTGCTTAATCCATCATGGTTTGGTTCAAACAATAAATAACATAAAGTCGAATCGACTGTCTGTCTATCTCATATTCCGTGTTATGACTATTTAATAGTTGGAGCTGTTTGTGTTGTGTTTTTCTTATGAATGTGTTATGTTGCCAGGTTTGTGGAGGTTTGGACACAACAACCATTACTGAGTTCAAAGTTGCAGCAACTTGGTTGGAGCTATCGTTCGGTGGAGGAAACTACATGAGTGAGTGAAGAGCTATAAAAAGCTGGAATCTTGGAGTGAATATCAATGTGGTCTGGTTTATGTTTTCAACTTTTGTTTACTGAAATTTCAAGAGTCAGGATTATTTATTCATGGGTGTAAAAACACATTTGTGAAGGGTTATCAGTTAACGTTTGTAATGATATTCAATGGACTTCCGTTGTGGTGCAATTTGTGGATTGGATGCTTTATTTTCAGGGTGTACACCATTTGTTTGTTGCCTTTTGATGCAGTTCCTCTGAAGTAGCTAGACCTACAGGAATGGGAAGATGAATGAGCTTTAGTTTCATTTTTTGGGTAATTTTGCTTTTGGATAATATAGACTAGAGCTTAAAAACATTCACCGAATCAATATGAAAAGCTTAGGCTGAAATGACATCTCTTGGATTTTGATTGTTTGATGTGCCCTTTGAATCATTTTGCAAGAGAGGAGCTGACATTTCACACATATAAATAATCTATTTATCATGTTTTTGTCATTGTTGACTATTAAAGATCATCTACTTACTGTCAACTGCAATGAGCCAGTAGTTAATGAAAAACATAGGACGTCAATGGAAGTACCAGAAAGCCAAAGGCAGTTTTGTGTCGCGTGACTTGCTAGACATAGAGAATAAAAAACAGCAGCTGCTTTTGTTGGTTAAGAGTTGGAAGGCAAATGGCATCCATTAACTACCATGCACGGGTTCTGAATCTCTTTTGTTTTTTTTTTGGTAAAAATCTCAGTTGGAGAACTCAGCAGAGAATTTGAAACTATTCAAGGCAGAGTTGTCGGAATATGCAGGCCATTGCTGCAACCAACAATGAATGCCTCCGACAGCTTTCATTCTGTTCCATATATTTTTAAGCACTCATGCCTTGTTCATGTGTACCTTACAGGTGGAGCTGAATCATACTGTTCCCTGTATCTGTGTTCATCCCATAGCGTAACAACTCAAGACTTGGTACAACACTTGAAAATGATGTTCCCCCATTACAACTATCCCAAAAGGTCTAATTTTGATTGTAAACTTTAAAAATACAGAGATGGTTGAGAATGGAAAAAGGTGTGTTGACCGTTATGGGGGAAGCTGAGTTCGAAGAAAATGGAAGACATTTAGACCTGTTCGTCGGGCGGGCCGGGCCGGGCTTGGCGGGCTTTTTACAAAAAAACGTTAACCCAAGCCCGTACTTTAGAACTTCGGGCTCGGGCCGGGCTAACAAGGTCATTCACAAGCCCGGCCCAAGCCCGTGAATATTTTATTTGTTATTAATATTTTTATTAAATTAATAGAAAAAATATAAAAAAAGTTAAAATATGTTTTAATTTTAAATATAATTGCATTGTTTACTTAAAATCTTTAATATTTAGTAACATTTATTATAACCAAGT
>CATIWQ010741595.1:0-28554 GCA_949673415.1 Euphorbia schlechtendalii | reverse complement strand
GCCTCACAGGACTCTAATTCCTGGAAAGAGCTAATCCAGGTGGCGACTCCACACTGAGAGACGGCGGATTCGGGTTCGAACCGATCTTAAACGTTTTCATCTTTTTCTCTTTTTAACCTTTTTCCGGGTCCCAGACCCGGTACCTTTTATTCCTCTATTTTCAAAACACCCCGGTGGACCGCGCCTATGAACCCCGCGCGCTCTCGGCCCACCGCTCCGTGTCGCCCGCTCACAACTGCATGCACAGACGAGAAGGGGAATAGGATGTAACGCCAAACAGCCCCATCACCAAAATACCAGAATCATGGACGTCAGTGACCACGAATGGAATCTCTAACCAGGGGCTGAGCCAACGAACCACAGAAGATTGGTAGGAGCCTAGTATCTCGACCCAAGCACCTTCGCTCAGCTAACGATGGCCCTTCCTGGTGAAGCCTCTAGGACCATAATGCGAAGGGAGGTATCGAGCCTTCCCTAAGCGTGGATCAGTAGCCAGGCGAAGCTTCTCCAAAAGCCATACCTACGTTAACCCATTCGTTTAAACAAATAACGAAAATCATGAAAGAAAGAGATGAGGAAAGAGAATTACCTCTAGTAAAGCAAAATGGTCTCCTACTAAATCTTGATTCACCGAAGCAGTGTCTAAGTGGACCAGCATCTCAGCCAAGGCTAAGGCTGCAGGAGAAAGGCCTGTAGAGAGTGGGTCAATCACTGACAGCAAGCGAAAAGGGGCAATCTCTCCAACCCCACAAACAAACTCCGCCAGAAGAAGCAGAGTCACCATCGAGGGGCAAGCTAGATGACTGCTGGGTGTATTCTCACACCAGCTAAGAACAGCCTCAACTCAGAAGCTGCCAACATCAGGGGGAGCTGACAAAAAGCGCCCACTTGACTCCAGATTCCATAAACCCTTCAGTTTATCCTCACCTCTAAATTGGAAAGATGAAAAGGCGAAGGATAGTCTAGCGGGGGATATTGGCATTGACTCCTTCGGAAAAGGGAGCCCCAAAATAGCATGAAACTCCTCAACCAAGGGGCAAAGCTCGAAGTCTGCAAAGCAAAAAACATGGGTGGTGGGATCCCAAAACTTCAGAGCAGCATGAATGAAGGCCATATTCACAAGCCTAGAAGCAAGGTACTGAAGACCCCGTAGGCCAAAACTCTCAATCTTCCTCCAATCGGGACCCCGAAAAGTGCGGAGAAAGACCCTAAAGCGCTCATTATAGGTCGACATCAGAAAGGAAAAAGCTAAAGGAAATTCCTTAAGACCGGTGTTGCCTACACATATTAACCACATACATTAGCATTAAAATTTATTCATACATATATGAAAAACATTCACAAACAAGCAAGCATATTCATAAAATAAAACAACACATCCGAGGACCCGGCACTACGAAAGGCCGAAATCCCCTTTTCTTTCATAAATCAGAAGTTTTTCTTTTCAAGATTCTACAAATCAGAGCTATCTAAAAAGTTTGGTTCAAAAAGAGAAATCTAAAACTATAGCTAAAAGGGAACTCCTAAGCATGCGCCGCCTATGCATTATCTCCACCCACCGGATCTCGGGGCAACATGGTAGCTATCTCAAAATCCCTAGCACCTAATCCCCAGGGAGCACCACCCGCTGAACCAGATGCAGGAGGAGGCTGGGGAGCGTGAAGAAAATTGGCATCCCATTCTAGAGTGAAGAGTCACCCACCATCTGGTTCACCATGTAGGGAATCAATATCAAATGTAAGAGGGGGGTGAAAACTCAAGGTGGAAGCTCACGCTTCGGCTTGAGCCTGCTCTGCCGCGGCGTTCTGCCGCAACAACTCCTGATACTGGGCTTCCAAGCTCTGTTGAGGAGCCTCCAAACGGTGGTAACAGACTCCCAGCTCCAGATGGCTAACCTCGAGGCTACGATGGCTGATGTCCAGTGACTGAAAGCAATCGTCAAGCTCTTGCTAGCGTCGCTCAAATTCCATACTCCTTGCCGCCATATCCTACAGTCATAAAACATGTCATGAAGATCACATCCATATACATAAAAAAACATGACATATCATGCATTGCATATTACAGGTCGAGAAAAACAACATACACGTGTGATCCCATCCTGAGAAATCATCAAGTCCCTTAATGCAAAGGACTGTCTAGCTACCCGATCCATCTCCTCATGTATGACCTACAAAAGGAAAGGATTGAGTAAACGAATGACAAGATGCCCCCAAAGATCACTGATAATCTAAAACTCACATGAGTGGTGTTGGAAGGATCATATGCCAATGTATGAAAGCTCGGGGGAAGGGGCACCTGTTGTGAGGTCCCCAGGGAACCCATCAAGTAGAACGTAGAGTCAAGGGGAATCACAAACCTCCCCTCTATGACGCTCACAGATGTACTTGCATCCCCGGTCGTAGCATTCAAGTCAGGCACGCGAACCCTCTTCCGGGAACTTTCCTACAAAGACAGACAAACAGTCAGAAACAAGATCAACATGGGTAAAACAATTAACACATTTCATACCCAGCATCCCACACCAACGCTGCTAGCACCTGCACCGGAACCATCATCAACTCTCGGACCCCTAACACGAGCAGAGGGACGCTCCGCCTCTGCCTGAGTCGGCGGGTGAAGCGGGAGCAGTCTCTCCCTAATAAAAGCCTCATAATCACCACGCAGCCCGGAGAGCCTCACGCCATGATCCTCAAAGAGCACCTCCCGCTCATAGGGATCAGTAATCACTAAGTGCGCCCTGAATAGTCCGGTGGGAGGCGGAGGTGGAATACGCCTCTCGGATTCTGGCTTAGTCCGCCAGAACTGAATACGTTCTCCCAAGTACCACTCATGGGTCCTGGGCCCCTTTAGGATGAAGCGGTTACGATCCACGTCTCGTTGAATCTCCCTCGCCATGTGATAGCTTGGGAGATCC
The DNA here is from genome assembly GCA_949673415.1 of Euphorbia schlechtendalii. NCBI lineage: Eukaryota > Viridiplantae > Streptophyta > Magnoliopsida > Malpighiales > Euphorbiaceae > Euphorbia > Euphorbia schlechtendalii. Next base: position 25,637 of record CATIWQ010741595.1, on the reverse strand, counting down.
CTCCATGGATTGCGTTCCACCTGAAAAGAAATAACAACAAAGTCAGAATAAATAAAAAAAAAAGATCACATCCATCAAAATAAGGTCCGTCACCTGCTGAAGGGTCAATGCACAAAGGTGCTGGTAATAACTGGCAGAATCCAAAAAATCTCCCACGAATGACGAGCAAATCCGGGCCATGCATGGAGCTCCCTCCAAAGCATCAAAAAACTGTGGAGCTGGGAGGAACCGATGATAGAAAGCCCAAACCTACGAAATGGAGGGATCAATTAAGGTTAATCACTCAATAACCGATAAACACAAATCTCAAAGTAAGAAAACAATACCTGAAGAATCATGGGGCAGCAACGCAGAGCACGCAAATGACCTTGAACGACTAAGTCAAGGGAGAAGTAAGTCTGCGCTAGGATCGCCCGTGGCCAATTAAGGCCACTAACCCTGTCCAAATCTGCTAGCGGTTCAATCAGCCCATAATTGACCTCGTTGTTCGAGACCATGAAAAATGTAACACTCAACAGGGTGACCAGAAATGACCGGACGTATAAAGGAATCTCGGCCTCGGAAATCAACTGTCGACCCGTCTAATAGTCAAATAATGCGTTATAATGCAACGCCCGACCTCTGGGGTCAACGCCGAGCAAGTCTCTGACGCGATTGCAAGCGGTTGGAGCCTTGAAGAACCGCTCCAAAAAGGTGTCGAACCGGATCACGGTACCGGCCCATGGTAGACCAGTGATCGCTACAACATCAAAGGGAGTAATGGTAACCTCCCTGATCGGAAGGTGGAATGTGTGCGAAATGTTGCACCACCTCTGAGCAAGCGCGACCGATGTAGCATATGGTAATAAGGTAGGATATAAGGTTCAGGCCAAAGGACCAAAGCCAGTGGCCTCGATAGCCTGAACTAGCTTGGGGTGAGATGAAGCATGACGATACCATGTTTGGATGGTAGAGTACCAGCCAGTAGGACGCAGCGTGGCGGACTGCAAAACAAATTAAACGCATTTTTTAATTAAATGCAAAAACAGCGAGAAAAACACAAAAAAAAAATTTTCTTTAAATATTTTGGATCTAAAACACGTTTGGATCCCGAAATTTAGTTTCTCACATTTCTCAAAGAGGTCCTCGGATATATTCAGGTTTTAAAATGGATTTAGAACTCGAGTCCTATTATCTTTTGGATAAATATTTTATTCAAAGTTTTTTTCTGATCCGAAAAATGTTTGGACTCCGAGCTTTGATTATTCTCTAATTGCTTTTCCATAAAAAAAAGGGGCTCGGAGGGGCACGACCGGAAAAATCCAGCAAGCCCTCAATGCTACCACCAGACCTCGCGAGGGTCCCTTAGGACCCTCGCAGGGAGGCACGCGAGGGTAGGACCCTCGCGTGCAAGCCTCGCGAGGGTCCCTTAGGACCCTCACGGGGAGGCCTCACGAGGGTCCCTTAAGACCCTCGCGGAGAGGCCTCGCGAGGAGGCCTAGCGAGGGTCACTTAGAACCCTCGCGGCGATGCCTAGCGAGGGTCCCTTAGGACCCTCGCCAGGAGACCTCGCGAGGGTCCTATGAACCTCGCCAAGATGTGTTTATCCACCGAAAAAATTTCCAGCGGACCCGAATTTATCTTTTTTTTTATTTTCATTTATACTTAGTATAAAATTCCGTGACATGATTCAAGGATCGGTTCCAATATAATTCCTAAAACATAACAAATTTTCACTAAAAATGGAAAATAAAAATGTTATTGGAAATACCTCGGTCCGGGAAAGATGAGGTTGGGCTGGAAGATCAGGATCCAATGTCTCTATAGGGGAAGTAATGGAAAACCCCAGCATAGTATCACTCGTCGCCAAACCATATGCAACGTCAATATCAATTGAAAATACGCCTGGATCATCAGTAGGCTGAGGAATGATGTGAGATGTAAGGCGGAGTGCCCTGGTATTAACCTTCGATAGCATGATTTCTAGAGAGAGGGGAGGGTGAGAGTGTTTTGGAGAGAGTGGAAGTGGAAATAAATGGGCCCCACCTATTTATTTATTATTTTTCAACGATAGCATCCTAACACTACGGAACGATACACGGGACATTCCCAACATTCCTCAAACTCATTTAATTCTTTTATCCCTTAATGTTTTAATTATTTGATTGAAGGGGAAAAATTTTTTGCTCCGCATAAACTCAACCAAATAATTAAAACATTCATCGTAAAATATATTAACATTATTTTCTTTCTGATTTGTTACAGGAAACAAGTCAACATCTTAAGGAAATTCAAAACATAACCGAAGAAGGAAACGGTTATCTCGACGGCTGAAGAAAGAAATGGCCTCCTTTATCAATCGAAGAACGAAATGGTTACCACTAATGGGACGCCGCAGAAAGAAATGGTCGACCCACACAAAAGGGGCATCAAGCACCAAAGGATTCCGAAGAAAGAAACCGATAACCTAATGAAGACACAGCGCCAGAAAGGAAGGCCTATTTTATCATTTGAGAACAGGAAATCACCAACCACACCGGTCAGGTATTCTCTCTATCCCTCTGCTCTTTTGGTGTGATAACATTGGTTATACAACCAACAATTATCACACGAAGGGAGCTGTGAGCACGGGATTTTGTACCAGCTCACGTGTTCGATGATGACGGCTTTTTCAGGATTTTATCCTTGAATCACACAATTTTCGAGTATCCTGACGTATCCGAATAGGAACCCTCCTTATCTTTAATAAAATTATTTAATTTTGTTTAGAAATTAATTAACTAAATAAATAGAAAAAATATATAATTAAAAGAATAAAATAAAATAAAATATAATTAAAACAAAGACATAATCCCGACGTGAGGCAGCCTAGCGAACACGCGAGGGAGCCTCACGCTCGCGCTAGGCAGCCTCGCGCACACGCGAGCGAGGCTTGCGCACAGGCGAGGGAGCCTCGTGCGGAGGTAGCCTTGCGAACACTAAGCGAGCGAGCCTCGTGCACACGCGAGGGGGCCTCGCGCACACGTGAGGCCTCGCCGGGGTTTTCTTCGGCGAGACCCCTCGCTGGAAAAACTTTCCTTTTTTGGTTTTCTTCGGGATTTTCCTATAAATAGTTGGGTCTTTTTCGATAAACAAGATCCCGAAATTATCAGATAAAAAATATAGCTTTAAAACGACCTTTGCTTCCAGGAATTAAAACAAACAATTTTTGGACTTTATACTATAACTTTTTTACCTAAACTCAAAGGACGAGGAGTATTTCTAAAGGACCAATCGGATTCTTCAACATGGATTCGTTAAGTAAGGGTAAGCCTCTGAGTTCCTAGAACTGCAATTCCCATGCTTTCAGTGTTTAATTACTTCTTCTATTTCATTTGTGAACCTAGGATTTTAATTACTTTTATTTTATTTTAACTGTTGTAATTCTTCTTCATCTTTTTCTTTATAAGGAGATGTATGTTAGAACACCCCCACGAAGGGAATAAAATATTTTCCTGGATAACAGACCACGCTTTTTACCATGCGAGCAATTTCATTAATTAAAATGAGCAACCAATGTGCTAATAAAACAAACAGTTTTATTTAAACAAACAATATCGCGATTGATTTTTCTTTAGGCCATGCAGGCCTCACTAAATCCAAAATCGAACATACGTGTTATCCCTTGTGCTAACCTTCGGGTATCGCAATTTCTTTTTTTTTTCAGGAAATGTAATTAATAGGTTAGCAGGTGGTTGCATCCCCCGAATTTTGAAGCCATGTAATTTTATTTTTCGCATTTACTTACGGTTTTGTGGATGGTTTATTTTTCTGCTTTGTGAATGATTTATTACTTCGCAATACGTGAATCATGCATTTAACTCCAAAAATGAACTAAGTGCGAATATGCACAATTAAAAGAAAACGGTTTTCTGTAGATGTAATTTAATGTGATCCAATAAGAAATAAGCAACTTATCCCGGACCCGAAACTCTGTGTCTTGGTGGGCCGTCCCCTAGACGTTAAGCCTCACAGGACTCTAATTCCTGGAAAGAGCTAATCTAGGTGGCGACTCCACACTAAGAGACGGCGGATTCGGGTTCAAACTGATCTGAAATATTTTTCGCCTTTTTCTCTTTTAACCTTTTTCTCCCGGGTCCCAGACTCGTTGCTTTTTCTTCTTCTTTTTCAAAATACCCCGGTGGACCGCGCCTACGAAACCGCGTGCTCTCGGGCCACCGCTCCGTGTCGCCCGCTCACAAATGTATTCTGGTAATACATTGGAAGCCACTATAAGATAAACATTGGAAAATAACTATATCCATGTGTTGGTGTCATGTCTTACTGTAATAGTAGTACAAGGATCCTCAGACATGAGATACTGGTTACCTTGTGTGGGAGTTGCTATACTTTGGGTCATACTTATTCATACCCTAGTGATTAGGATGATACGGGTAATTACGGGTATAGTGATGATCACTTGTTAATAAGGCGAGTAGTCAAAATGGGATCCATCGCTCTTGATATAGTGTTATAATGGGAGATATACCTTAAGGCCTATTGTTGAAGAGACACAGTCATAAACCTCTGATCAGAGTATAAGATTGATAGAATAGGTTTCTAGTCAATCTTGATACATTATGGCGAGTGGTTCTTCATGAACAAGTTTAATTCCAGGATAACTACGGCTATTACATGAGCTAACAGTTAATCCATGCTCAATAAACTAGATGGTACTTAACCTGCTGGAAGGAGTGCATTGTATTGGTTAATATTGCATAACTGGATCAAGTTACAAGCACATAACATTCCAAGTATCGGGGGATCATACACCTTTGCTAGAAAGCCCATTTGATCTTCTAGAGTTATCGAGTTCCATATTGATCTGGAATACTGAGCCTAAAGGTTCTTGGATGGGAAGCCAAGTTTAGGTTAACCTCTAGTGACTCTATACTTCAAGATCCTATGAAGTCATACACGTTGGGTCTTTACTTGACTATGTAAAGAACTTATAGACTGGGTCTGTAATTAAGGATGTCGAAAATCATTATTTGGTTGGACCAAATAATAATTAAGGATTTAAAGAGGAGTTGGAAAAAATTTAGGCTAGCGGTGCAAGGGAATTTTTCCTGTTATGAGTGGGCCTCGCAAACACGGGTTGTTCGTTGGTGGGGCCCATGTGACTACTTCGTCAGCCACTAGATGCGTTAGCACATGGCCAATGCATTCAAGTGGGATGCAAGCCCACTAGCAAGCCCGCAAGCGAGGCTTACAAGACAAGGGAAGCCCAAACGGGCTTCCCTTGGAGGCCACGCACAGCCCACCGAAGTGGCTGTCCACGCAGATTAACCCGCATGTAGATGGGGCTCCGTGGGCAATCCATCCCCATCCCACATTGGTAAATGAGGGGACCATTTTGCTCCCATCCCATTCTATATAATGGCCTCCTCCTCCTTTTACATACTTCGACTCAACCTTCCCTCTGAGTTCAACATATTTTCTTCACGAGATCCTCCATGAGTTTCTTCAACGTCGGGTTGGTCTTCGAGCGGTCTAGCGGTTACTATCTACAAACAAGTTCTTCCTAAACGAGAGGTTTTGGTCGGTGAAGATTCATGTGGATCAATCATAGAGGCTATCATAGATTGTAAGCTAGTTCTAATAGAGTTTTACCGAATTACTCTATGGGAACGCCGCATCAAAGGAAGGCACGCATCAACTATTAATGCTCTTTACTTAGATGCTAGGTTTCTTTTTATAAGTTTTCTAAACCTACATGCATATATGGAACATTCAACTTAGATTATATCAATCATGGCATGTTTAGGAGATCCTTTAGGGTTAATTTTAAGTTTTGAAATTTCGCCTTGCAAGTTTGCATGTTCAAATACTATCTTACTTAACCTGCAATGAATATCCATCCGATTTCTGCAAGTGCCCCATAATAAGTAAATATCAACTTAATAAACCATTTCCATGACTCTTTGCACTCAGAATCAACACAAGCCATTGTAATTGGAAATAAATGCTCATTCCCATCTCTGGTTACTGCACTTAACATTTGGCCTCCCATGCCAATCTTCAAATGGCATCCTTCTAGGCAAATGAAAGGACTAATTATTATGAAAAATCCCATCTAATGAGGTGCAAACCTCACATACATAGACTGAAATACCACAATTTCTCTTGGTATCCTTGGAACTCCATCACTTGATTCTCCATCTTAAACTAATTGTAGTTCATCTTTCAATTTTACCATGCTTCCAGATAATCTATTGTATTGTGCATTCACCTCTCCTTGCACTTCTCTTGTAGCCCTAGTTTTGGCTCTATATACCTTGGAAGGGTAAATTTCATCACACAACTCTCTCCTGACCTTGTTTATGATTGCAATTACTTCCCATTTTGGGTTGTCCCTTAAGTCATCTAAATATTTTTTTGCAATGTACTTAGAATTGACCATATGAGTGGTCACTGACCTTGCACAAGTATATGTTGGAATGAAAGTCTTTATCAGCATTATTTCACAATCCCTTAAATTTGAAGCCTAAATTTTAAAGCCACACTTCTCTTTGCACTCACTTACAATTACTTCCCTCCTGTTCTTTTTCAAAACATGACATGTCCCTCTCTCCACTACCCATCTTCTTAAAGCCTCATAAAATTGCTCAGGTTCAGTGAAAACCATTCCAATGCGTAAATCCTAGCAGTTTCATTGTATTGAAAGGTTTTTGGATGTCCCTTATCATTCGATCTTTGAGGACTGTTTAGTACACCATCATCTCTAATGGGTGGCTCATTAAATAATGCAATATCTTCATCATTCAAATCTATCCTAACATTTGGAAATCTTATGTCATCCACATTCTCTAGTTCGAAATCATCCGGTATGTGATGATCTTCAGAATCAGTCTCCATGTCATTACACGTAAAATCATTATCATCACTTCTACTTGATACATTTTCTTCCTCAAACTCAAATGAGTAGTCACCTACAATAGTGTTAAACTCACATACATAAGTTCAACTATCAATATGATACAAAGAAATTTAAACTAAACTATGGTTTAAAGAAAGTGTAGAAAATACCTAATCTCTCATCATGTATAGCATCTAATTCATCTTTTGATTCATCTTCTAATTCATTATGTTCATTAACTTCTACATTTGGTTCTAATACATTCTCAAACTCATTAACTTCTATAGTTGGCTCTTTGAAAAGTGTATAAATACACTTATTATCTTGATATTTTTACTCATAAAATGATGTGGTTTAGAGTTATTTTATACTTCATATAAAAGATTTCACGTGGTATGTAGTTGTTTTTTATGTAAGTGCAGAAAATAGGTGAATCTTGGGAATGAAATGATTAAAGATGGAATTTTATGAAAAAACAGTGAAAAGGGTGCAAAAAGATGCGTGGAATGCAAGGAATTGGCTAAGGATCGAGATTGTCAAAGATCGGTAAAGTTGCAAAGAAGAATCATGAAGAAAAGCATAAGTCGTGACCATGTCATGATCATGATTCTTACTCACGATTGGCCAAATCATGCTCGCGACTATCTATAACATTGCGACTTATATTCTTCACAAACAGTTAGTAACCAACTTACATTCACGATCGTGACTTGTATGTCACGCTCGCTAACCATAATAGACTTGATAAACTCTTCTCAACTTCTAACCGTCGGATAAGAACGATGAACCACCATTAACCGCCATTGACTGTTAGATAATCTAATCATGAAAAGGTGCCTATCCATTAAAGATAAGGATGAAATCTTGCATCCAATCACATTGAAGATGATGCAACCCTTCACCAATGGACATGGCTATTTGTTTGGATAAACACAACCTTTCACACTCTATAAATAGAGGTTCAAATCAACCAATTTCATTGATGATGGTACACAGAGGAAGAGCGACAGCATCATATAATAGATAAAGAGTGAAAATTATATAGATTTCGCTAAGTTCAAAGTGTTAGAGAGAAAAATGTATAAGTGATTCGATTCTTGTTTCAATCACTAGATTTCTCCATAAATTTGAGCGATTGTTGTATGAGTATAATTGCAAAGCACTTATCAATAAAAGTTTCTATTCTTCAACATTCATCTATTCAATATTCATAAGGAATAGCATCCTAAAGGAGGTTATATACGAGTTGAGACCGAACTCAAAGTAGACGCAGGAATTGCGAGAATTGATGACTCCCATTAAAGAGTGGATACGGTTTGATCAACTTTAGCTTTCACTTGCATACCTTACAACTTTACTTTGTTTTCTACTTATACTTTCTAATTCGAAGTTTATGATATGTCTATGTATCATAACGAGTATTTCATCTTACATCACTTATATTAATGAAGTTATATGCTTTCAAGTTAACTTTAAGAGTAGTTTCAGGGTTAACAAGATTGTGTATAATCACTGGAACTGTGATTATAATGCTGTTTAGTGAGCCAACATTTTTGGAGTGTTAACTTGCTAAATATGGCTATGTGAGAGTGACCCGTACTAAGCATAGTAATTTTGTTTTCTAGGTTTTTATAAGTGTCATAATTTGTTAACCCTAGATTTAGAAAAGTCATTTCATGTATTGCTCTGAGGTGAATTATAGGATATTTGGGTATCTAGAACCGAGTTTGTTGAAGTTATCTAGTGCATAAAACATTCTTGATTATTTTGCATATTTTACTCCACTATACTTGTTCTTAGGGAATATCTATATGATTTTCATCTTCTCTAATCAGTTCATGCATCTGTCCATTCATCAGTCTACCATTCAAAACCTTCAACTTATTTTATTTTCTTTTATTTCGTAACTCTAGTTGATCCTTAGAACCGAATTCCTTCCTTGTGGGATCGATATCTTTTGAAAATACATCGCAACTGTATACTTGCAATTATCAACATTTTTCTATTTGATAAGCGGTACTAACAACACCTATTCATATTTAAAACTTTTATATTATCAGTAGAAAAGTGGCGAACACTCTTCCACTTATACATGCACTTCTTCCTTAGCTTCATGTTCTTGTTTAAAAATTAGATCTCCATGTGTTTCTTGTTCATGACTAGTTCCTTCATTATTCACACTTGTACCTTCTTCAATAGTAGGATCATCACCAATTCCATTCACATAGCCAAACCCATAAATATTTGTTCGAAATCCCTCACATGAAAACCCTTGAAATAGTCCTGGCTCCCTCACAGGTTGACCTCCATAATGGACACTATTATCAACATCTACATAACTTGGATTCCCTTGATTCACATAAGCTCCCGAATCACCAATATCATTAACATTTCTACCAATTCCTTCTTGGACACTGTTATCATTTATCTTTGCCTTTCCAACTATTACTTCCACCACTAGGGTCAAACATATCCAGTGGAGGAGGATTTTCAATCAAATAAATGTGCATTTCTGGTTCTCCTTTGTTAAAATTATTCATGTTAGTCACATGGTGGTCATGCACTATTTCCTCATATCCTAAACAACTTGAGATACCCTTAATCTTGAACCACATCCTCCACCCCCTCTCATATCCTGAGTCAATGACACTTCTATCTAAATAGAAAACACTAAGCTTATCTAAATTTGGTCTACAATAAGTTACCTCACCCCCACCATACTCAAAGTCATCTTTAAAATCATCCCATTCCTTGGGCCATTATCCACCATGATGTATAATAATTTCAAACAAAGCCATAATGTAAATTACTATCAAACACCTGTATACTAAAAGAAAACAAAACTAATATGTACTCAGTCACTGCACCAGGAATACAAAACCAACATGAAATATACAAATGCATTCTTATCACCAATGATAGCAAAAAACCCAACCCATTAAATAGATCACAAAACTAGTTAACTCTAACGCAAACATAGGATATGACATTTGATTGAATATAAATGATGTTAGTTGATTTAATCTTAGTTTAGATTATATACACAACAACATTTTAAAAAAAAATTAAGAGTTGTTAAAAAATACAAAGGAAATAGAAGGTAATGAAGTGAAATCTGAGAAGATGATTGTGAGTACGAGATTTCACTCCCAACTCGCGAGTTCGATGATGAAGCTATAATTTTTCCCTTGCTAGTTGTTTTTCACTTTTTAAAGGATCCTAAATTCATCTAGAGAAAGCCTACTTTGTTTTTTTGGACCTTAACCCTTCCCTAGAAATTTTTTTATCTCAAAATCCTAGATTGAAGTGCCATATCATTAACGACATGGATGATATCATTAACAACATGGATGATATCATTAACAACATGGACAATGTCATTAACGATATTGTAGTTGCAACAGAACTAAAATTGCACTTTATGCAATTTTCAGCCAAAAAGCCCACACTTGCCCACATGCTCGGACATTTCTATTGCAAAACCACTCCCCACACATTACCTAAAACCTTTTACATCCATCTTCACATGGGATCAAGTGTATAAAGCAAAAGGTAAAAAGTGTATGTATGGCCTAGCCTAAAACTAAGTTGACTTTGGATTGACGAGAGCTCCGTAAAGAGAGAGATGAGTTTTAGAGACAGGAAGAGCTCACATTTTCATGCAAGAGAGTGAAAGTGAGAGTTCAAAGTGTTATTGTGAAAATTTGAATGTTCTTGAGTGTTCTTCTTGACTTTTTGAACTAATATTAGACTTTAAGCATCCAACAACTAAAAGTTTTTGTTTAGTTAGTATAAGTTCATAGAAAGGGGTATGAACTTGGGGCATTTAGTTTGCTGGAGTGTTCCTTTATACAATCTTGAGGTTTAGTTCTCTTTTGTAGTTAGTTTGACTTATTCTTGAAAAACTAAGCAAACTTGAGGATTAGTTGTGTTTTCTTGAGAACTTTCATCAAGTTCTAAGAAAATAGAATTTGGTGTACGTAATCTTGGTAGAGTTTTAAGTCATCTTTCTAGCTTTGGTGTTTTTTAGTAGCTAGATTTTCACTTCCTTTTTAAAGTCTACGCATGAAGGAGAAGGACTACTACTTCCTTTCTTCCTCTTGTTAAGACTAACATCCTGGGATTTTCATTTCCCTCAAAGAGTAAGCTATTACTCTTCTTTCAAAGATTTTTCATTAACCGAACCAAAGAAACAATGAGGATTTTCTGGAGAATTCATAGACCTTAGCAATGTGGATTCATGGCTACTAAGTGAGCCTTTGAGTTCCTAGAGTCGTACTTCACATGTTTATGTTTGATATATGTGTTTGGTGCTTAAAACAAAAAATATAAAAATTGCTGATGTCTATCGCTGCAATGCTGTTAATTGCACTACAATACCGATAACAATATTCGATGTCATTATTGACATCACTGATGTCGTTAACAACATCAGCAATGTTGTTAACAGCATTGTAGTGTATACAGAATGTTCAAAATTTTTTACATATTGTTTTATGTTCAAGAGGGTTAGTGGTGACTATTCAGACTTAAAATCTGAGTTTTTAGTAACATAAAATACATACTTGAGAATTTTTTAGAATTGAAATCTTTTCGATCGAAGGGATATTATTTATTTAATTTGTTTTAACTAGATTTATTTCACTAATATTGTTATGAAGTGTGTTAGGAAACCCTGACGAAGGGAACCCAAAATCCCGGATAACCAACCCGACACAACGTTCACATGCGGCATTTTTACTAAATAAAAATGATTAAACATTTACATGTATAAAATTAACCTTTTTCATATGAAAGAATTTTAAATTTCTCATTATTTTAAATTAGACCGGTTGGGTCTCGCGAAAAATAAAAACAAAAGTATTTGCATCTACTTATGATGTTCAATATTATTTATGCTAACCTTTGTGGGTGTAGGTAAATTAGGATTAGATGAATCTTAGGATTTAATTTTCTTTGGGTATCGAATTTAAATTTTGAAATCAATTGTAATATTTATAAGATATCGATGTATTCTAGACGATTGTATCCCTTAGATTCTGATGTATTTAGGTAATTTGTAATCCCCCATCCCAAAATGTAATCAATCCCTCTTAGATTAAGCACATTTACTTTCCTATGAGTTTACTTTTCGCTATTTACTTATTTACCGCTTTATGCATGCACGATAAAATAATCATAAACCTGAAATGTCTAGTCTAGTTTGAATATTATAAACGTGGTTTCTAACATAGTTTAATTTAACTCAAATGACGAAGAAGTAACTCATTTAGACTCAAATCTCTATACTATGGTATAGATTAGGCAAACGGATCTAAGCTGTATAAAATTTTCTCGGAAGAGCTAATCCTGGTGGCGACTCTGTAACATAGGTTAGAGATTTAGGTCTCGGGTCTTTAAAGCTTGAAATCCATGTTCATCCATGCTTTCAAACAACAAATTCTTTTTTCGAAAACCCCACGAACCATCTCATGGGGCTGGCACCTCGCGGCATTCGACTGTCCGCTCACAATGGGGACTCTATTGGGGACATTTTTTTCATATAAACTTAAAAGTTTAAAAGATTATCGGTGATTATTTAAAAGTCATCAAATGATTTAACCCACATTTAAAATATATTGAACAAATCATATGCATTCAATGACTTAACATTTAAGATTAGGATTCCCTTTTTACCGAGGAGCTTGCGAAAGTATCATTTGCGACCCCATGGTGACAAAAGATACTTAGCAAGTGAATCACTTGTTGCCATATCGCATTTACTCCCTCATTCACACCCATTTAGGGAGAGGCTTTGAGTGTATCATAGTGCAACAAGAACCTTCTACATCAACAACCCAAGAGCGAACTCATATAAGGAAATCGTCGATACTTTTCCTTAGGTTTACCAAAACAAATGCATCTCTTATGCAGGTTTGTTCCTTAATACTTCACGATATTAAGATGACCCAAGCTTAGATTTAGAATCCTAACCCTTACGCATAGGAAATATAAGTTTGGAAGTGATACTTGCATGCTATGTGCTATGTGTTTACTTCTTTCATCATCACATTTATTCATATTAAGCATTATGCTAACCATGACCTTTTATGTAGACACAAAAGTATACACACATGTGTCATTACCCGGCATTACATTAATGTCGCTTACCTAGTTTAGAAGACACGATAAGATGACATCACCTAGGGTTAGGATCACTCATGTTTATATGCCTGCTTGGTACTCAAACCTCTACCCATTTAGGGTTATCAACCTATCATAGTGTAAACCCTAAGGTACAACACACTATTTACCCAAACTCAAAATCAATGAGGAAAGTCCATAGTGATTGATTCTCAAAGTTGAGCGTGTATTATTACTTAGATAATACGCAACCCCCTATCCTTCTTGATTTGTTTATTTCAAAAGGATTGGTAAACTTATCACCTTTTTTTGCCATAACAACATCCCTATGCTTGCTGCGACATGGGTAGTATATCAAACCTTGACCTTGGTTTGTTTATCTCAAATGGATTGACTAACATACCCCTTTCGCATCCCTGTTGTGTGACTTCAATTCCCAAAAAAGCTTTACGATAGCCTATTGCCGCATGGGTAATAGGCGATCTTTGTTAGTTTATTCCAAAAGGATTGACGAACCCGTCTAAGCTAGCTATCTAAGTAAGATACAATCTTATTCATCATCATAGTATACTAACCCTTATGTAGCAACTATCTCAAAAGCATTTCACTCATTGGTCTCAAGTTGGTTAAACATGCATTTCATTTCTAATGGTAGTTGATTATGTTTGCTTCAGTTAAGGCTTGGGGATGGCCGATTCATTACCTCGTCTAAATCTCTCCCATTGTAACCAAGTAGGGTCAACAATAGAGAGTCTTCCGCACATGGATAAGAGTGAAGATTCGGGTTTGGATTCAGGTTCAGGGTTCGGTGCAATACAGAGATTAGTGTTTGGTTTAGGGTAGATTTTTGAGATGGTAGATCTATAGAATGGTTTAGGAGGAGATGATCATGGAGTATGTGATAGGCCTATGGTTTAACAGCTTTCGATCAGGCGATGCAATTCCACATCCGTCATCAGTAGTAGGAGGACCGAACTTTGGATAGATTATCTAATTAGGAGCTTTACAGGAATCTTCAAGGTCCCACCATTACCAGCTATCCTATGGCTAGGAGGCCCGGTTTTGCTCCACACACATTCTCATCATCTGGTAGCCTGTTCAGTGTAGGGAAATCTCAATCGTAGCAAGTGTTAGGTCATGTAGGGTCAGTCCTCCCTCAATGATAGTTTCCCTTAAGATTGGGTCAGACTAGTTTTTGTGCTAGTCAAACTTTAACCAGTAGTGGACATGAATGGCTACAGATCAGTTGGTGTTAGATCAGTCAGTTCATCCCACGCAGTTGGGTTTTTAGTAAATTTTCCAACCTTTTACAATGGTAGTGAGGGCGGTTGGGCCATCTTCAGGTTTCATCCCTCCCATATAAGGTTTTGTTTAGTCAAGGGAAGCTCAAAATTTTCAAGCTCTTTCTTTCAATTATGGTGCAAACTTCACCGCTCCTTCAGCATAATACCCAGGTCAGGTCATGGCCCAGCCTAGCTTTTCACTTCTTCTCTGGGGTCCCTCTTATCCCTAGGGTCCTTATGGTTAATACGTATACCAGGCCAGGCTGGAGGTGGCCCATTCATCATACCATCAAACCAACATGGAAGAGCTCTAGCAGCAGTTTCTAGCTGCCCATGCTAATCAATACCCAGGCTTTCAGTCAAGTAGTTATTTAGCACCACTAGTGGCGTAAAGTGATGAGTGGTTCCTCGAGAACTTTGTGATACCCGAGCTAGTGAATTTTATGCTGGTTAATCAAGACATTAATTGAATGTGTAATGTTGCAAGGAGGAATTTCAAAACTTAAAATTAATCTAAGTTGAAACATTCTATAGATGTCAATAAGTTTATAAAACTTATAAAACCCTACCATCTAAGTTTAGAACATTACCAGTTGATGCATGCTTCTCTCTTTTTTTGGATGCAGCATCCCCTTAGAGTAATTTGGTAGAACTCCATTGGTACTAGCCTCCAAACTAGGATAGCCTCTATGATTAATCCACACGGATCTTCACCGACCAAAACCTTGGTTGAGGTAGATCCCATTGGTAGACAACAGCTGCTAGATAGCTTGAAGACCAACTTGAAAATATTAACAGTTAAGGCTCACTTCAAAATAGAAAGAGCCTTCTAAAGAATTCTTCATGGCTTGGAGAAACTTGTGGTGGATCTCACAAAAATCTCACGAAGAAAAGATGTCGAACTCAGAGAGAAAGGCTGAGCTGAAGTAAGTTAAAAAGGGGAATGAGAACCACTATTTATAGTGGGAGGGGAGTTCAAAACTCCCCTCACTTAGCAATGTGGGATGGGATAAATTCCATCCTATTCGTGGGTCGGCGTGTGGAGCTCCGGCTTCGCGTGGGTTGACACTCGCACATTGCTTGCTTATGCGGGCTGTGCAATGGCTTACAAGGTAAGTCCTAATTTCCCTAGGGGCCTAGCCCATGTGCTAGTGGCCCATAAGCTTTTTAGCTCCCGAGGAAGCCGCGTAGGCCCCATGCTTAACAACCCATGTTCGTTTGGGGACCACTCGCAACAAGAAAAATTCCCTTGCTTAGCTTAGTGTAATTTTCCCAATTTTCTCCTTTAATCCCTTTAATTATTAATTTTTGCTAACCAATTAATAATTCATCTAATGATTTCAACATCCTCAATATTCTCAACATAGACCCAGTCTATAGGTTCTATACTTAGTCTGGTAAAGATCCAAAGTCTGTGACCTCATAGGATCTTGAAATATAGAATCGCTAGAGGTTAACTTAAACTTGGCTTCCCATCCGAGAACCTGTAGGCTACTTTTCCAGACCGATATGGAATCTGATAACTCTAGACCAACAAATGGGCTTTCTAGCAAAAGCGTATGATCCTTTGATACTCAGAATGGCACATGACTGTGACCTGATCTGATTTTGCAGTAGTAAAAAATACAATACACTCCTTCCATCAAATTAAGTACCATCAAATTTATTGAGCTTGGATTAAGTGTCAGCTCATGTAATAGTTGTAGTTATCTAGAGTTAGACTTGTTCACAAGAAACACCACTCGCCAAAATGTATCAATATTGACTAAAAACCCATTCTATCAATCTTAAACTCTGGTCAAAGGTTTATGAGTGTATCTCTTCAATAAGGGGCCCTAAGGTACATCTCTCATTATATCACTATATCAGGAGTGATGGATCCTATCTTGACTACTCAGCTTACCAACATGTGATCATCACTATACCTGTAATCACCTATATCATCCTGATCGCCAGGGTATGAATAAGTATGACCCAAAGTATAGCAACTCCTACACAAGGTAACCAGTATCTCAGGTCTGAGGATACTTGTACTACTTCTACAATAAGATATGACACCAACACATGGATATAGTTATTTCTGAGTGTCTGTCTTATATGTATTACCCCGAATACATTCATATGTTAACTCAAGGTACCACCTTCAACTTGTGAGATCGGTTGCTTGAATCTAATCCAAGGATTAGGCCTACACATGCTAGTTTGTCTTCTTCATTGATGTCCAATCGCAATAAAACTATGACTAGGGATATTTAGACTATTTATAGTAACATGTATGTGCAGTTCTCACACCACATAGCTCCCACTATGTCCTCACACTTTTACGCTATGAAGTACTAATGAACTTTGTCTTATCGATGTGCATATACATAATACTATACATCTATGATACTAGTGAGATACATAAATAAATAAAAGCATTGAAAAATAACAAAGATGCCTTAGTTATTATTAATAATAATCCAAAACCGTTTGTACATGATAACTAATTAAGATATATTACCCTAATTGCTTCTATGGAATACATTATGTCTACCAGTTTAATGGGGAAATAGACTCCAAGCTCATTTGATGAACTATGAGATCGTGATGAGAACTTGCTGGGTAAGTGATAAGATGCTAGCAAAAATAGTGATGTTGGAACCTCCAGCTAATTAGTTGTACAAAAACCTTCCATTGGGGTTATCTCATAATTGGGAGCGCCTATTAGCAACCCTTATAGAATAATAAGGCTTTAACTCGCAGATGAAGACTATAATGTAGAACCCTGAAGTAGTGAGGCAAAAACTGGGGGAGATGTTTAAACTGTACTATAGTAGATGGATGGCTACCCAGGTCTTATTGAAGGATTGTCTCTACTTGCCCGAGATGATAGAGAAGTTTCTTACCAGGGCTTTGCCAGCTTACAGAAAGAGAATGGGGATGGATACCTTTTCCTTCTATAATGAAGTATTTGAGAAGGCGAAGAGAATGGAGTAGATAAAATCCCTAGAGACACAGGTGGGGAAACCCGCAAGTAAAATGCGGTTTAGGAAGAATGACTCAGGATCTTCATCCACCATCCCTTCGTAGGCTAAGGGTAAGTAAGATGTTGTACAATTGATCCAGTCTGAGCTGGTTATGACAACGAGATCTTCTAAAGAAGAATACCAAGCAATATCTCTATATAAAGCAAACCTAGGCTTCCTAATCACCATGTTGCATGATTTAAAATAGTTGGATAGCTTAAAGATCTAAACACTGATAAGTGTATAGTTACACTTATTATCATGATATTTTTAATCATAAAATGATATAGTTTAGAGTCATTTTATACTGCTATAAAGATTTCACGTGGTATGTAGTTGTTTTTTATGCAAGTGCAGAAACTAGGTGAATCTTGGGAGTAAAATGATCAAAGATGGAATTCTATGTAAAAAGAGTGAAAAAGGTGCAAAAAGATGTGTGGAATACAAGGATTTGGCTTAGGATCGAAGGTGTCAAAGATTGGTAAAGTTGCAAAGAAGATTCATGAAGAAAAGCACATGTCACGATCTTGACACCCGTTCGCGGTTGCGACTTGTCACCCTTCATAAATAGGAAGTTGCCAACCATTATTCAAGATCAAGACATGTAATTCACGGTCACGACTTGTGACTGTTTTGGATAACTATTCTCAACTTCCAACCACCGGATAAGAATGATCAACCACCATCAACCGCCACCAACTGCCAAACGAAAAGACACCTCATGGGGACAGAGAAGGAACGAAAACGTGCCTATCCATTGATGATAAGGATGAAACTTTGCATCCAATCACATTGAAGTAATGCAACCTATGAGCGGCCGACACAGAGTGGTGGGCCAAGAGCGCGCGGAATGAGAGGCGCGATCCGCCGGGGCGTTTGCAAAAGAAAACATCAGGTCGGGGACCCGGGAAAAAGGTTGAAAAGAGAGAGGGAAAAGCGTTTTAGATTGGTTCAAAACAGAATCCACTGTCTCTTAGTGTGGAGTTGCCACCTGGATTAGCTCTTTCCAGGAATTAGAGTCCTGTGAGACATAACGTCTAGGGGATGGCCTACCAAGACATAGAGATTCAGGTCCGGGATACGTTTCTTATTTCTTAAGTGATCACATTATATTACATATACAAAAAACCGTATTTTCTTAGTTATACATATTTGCACTTAGGTACTTTTTCGAGTTTACATGCACGATTCATGTATAGAAAAAGTAGTAAATCCATCCACAATGTAAAATAATAAATCATCCACAAAGCAGTAAATAAATGCGAAAAGTAAATGTGGAAAATAAAAATTACAAGGCTTCCAAAAATTGGGAAATACAATAGCCCGCTAACCTATTAATTACATTTTCCGTAAAAATATGTGCAATACCCGAAGGAAAAATAAAATCCTATCATGCATCTAGCTTGCATCCACAAGGGTTATCACAGGAGATATCACATATGTTCGATTTGATTTTAGTGAGGCCCGTGTGGCCTAATTAAAACATCGACGATTTAAGGTTGTTATTTTAAATAAAAAAGAGTTCATTTTTATTTACATGTATGTTGGACAATTTTATTAGTGAAAATGATCACATGGTAAAAGGTGAGGTCTGTTCTCCGGGAATAATTTTAATTCCCTTCGTTGGGGTATTCTAATACAAAAATTAAAAAGAAATAAAAGAAGAAGGAGAGAATTACAACATTATTTACAATAATAATGAATAAAAATAATTCCTAGGTCCACAAATAAAATCAGAAGAAGATGAAAGCAAATGAAAACATGAAATTCGCAACTCCAGGAACTCAAAGGCTTACCCTTGCGGTATGAATCCACTTTGACGTATCCGTTTGGACTTTGAAAGTCCTCCTCGTCCTTCAGTCTAGGTGAAATTGTTGATGTAAAAGTCCAAAAAAATTTTCGTTTAATTCATGGAATTTTAGTGTGATTTAATTGGAAAATACGTGTTTATTTATCCAAAAGATAATCAGACACAGGTTCTAAATTTGTTTTAGACCCGAGAATATCTGAGGATATTTAAAGATAAGATGAAGAAATTTGATTAAAAGATGAAGAGATTTGGGATCCAACAGTGTTTTGGATCCGAGAAAAAAAGGAATAGAAAGAAAGTATTGTTTGGTATTTTTTTATCTGAAAGAGAGAATTTTTTTCTCTGAAATTTCGAGCCCCCTTCAATCCAAAAAGATCTAAATATTTATAGAAAAATCCTGGAAAATAAAAAAAAGCAAAAAAGTTTAGCGGTTGGCGACCTCCCCAAACTCGCAGGCGAGCTCACCAGCCACCTTTTGTGAGGTTGGCCAGCCTCGCCAAAGAGCTGGCGAAGCTAGCCAGCCTCACCGGCGAGTCTGGCAAGGCTCACCCCAGACCCTTGCCGAGGCTCGCAAAACCCTTGGTGAGCCTCGCCAGGTCGTTGGAGAGGTTCGCCAAGCTTTCTGGCGAGTTTGGATCCGGTTTCGGCGGTGTTTTGGATTTTTTGTATATTTGTATATTTTTTAATTAATTTTTGGATTAAAGTCCTTTTAAATTCAAAGACGAGGAAGACTCCCATTTGAAGATCGTCGGATGGTCGAAAATAGTGTGATTCGAGGATAAATATCCTGAAAAGCCGTCATCATTGAATGCTCGAGCTGGTACAAAATCCCGTGCTCACAACTTCCCCTTGTATGGTGATTGCTACAGGGATTGAGAATATACCTGACTGGTGACTTCTTATTCCCAATTGGTGATGACATAGACCTTCCTTTTTGGTGCTGTGTCTTCATAGGGTTGTCCGTCTCCTTCTTTAGAATCCCTTAGGTACTTGATGCCCCTTGTGGGTGGGTCGACCATTTCTTTCCACTACGTCCCTTTAATGGTTGGCAACCGTTTCATTCTTTAATTGATAAATGAGACTGTTTCATTCTTCAGCTATTGAGATAACCGTTTCCTTCTTCTGTTGTGCTTTATATTTCTTTAATAGGATGTTGACTTGCTTCCTGTAATAAATCAAAGAAAAGATAATGTTAATACATTTGATGGTGAATGTTTTAATTATTTGATTGAGTTTATGTGAAGCAAAAATTTTTGCCCCTTCCATCAAAAATTAAAACATAATAAGTAAATAAGTTTAATAAGAAATTCGGGGGTGTCCCGAAAACCTCTCTATTGTTTAGGAGGCTTTTATGGCATTGTAACGTTGACTTTAAGCTTGAGTGGGCCATAAGCTTGCTTGTAGGTTCCTCATGTGGAGGTGGGTATTCTAGTTTTGCCTCGTTTTTGCTTGTAAATGTCATGATGCGAATGTAATGTATGCATGTTTTTATGCATGAACAATATTTATCATATGATGTATGTTCGTTTGTTATTGGCACCTTAGGCTTCGTTCATTGAAGAGCCTTCTCTTGTGCTGGTGCATGGTTACCCCCTGTGACTTATCTTGTTAGGGATTCCCTCAAAGTGACAACCATGGGTTCGTTGAATAAGATTCGAGTTCATAGCTTAGATCTGATTTGAGGAAAGTCTGGATGAGTCATTGATCCCGCGTTGTGTTGGCGATGATCGCTTTGAAGCTGTTTACCTGAAGTGTTGAAGGTATATGATGCCTCGTACCGTTCCGAGGAGGAGATGATGAATTTGATATTTCTATGGTCTTAAGTTTTGCATGGATCGCCCTTGTGGGTTTTCAATCTATCGAACCTTGCCTTAATTTTTACCTGGACCGCCCTTTCAGGTTTTCAATCTATCAGACTCATTTTTCTTTATATTTTTTCAATTTTTGGATGTTTACTTGCGACATTCTATCATTGGCATGCAAGAAATCAAAATAAACATATGCATAAAGATTCAGCAAAAATGACAATTCATTGATGAACTTAACAGGGGTATAAATGTTTCAAATGATTTGACTCCTGCCATCAATTAGCCCTCTCAGGTTTTCTAACCAATGTGGTTCTCTCAATGTCCTAAGTTTTTCCTGAGCTGCCCTTTTCGAGTTTTCAATTCAGTGAACTATTCTTTTTGTGATTTGAAAAGAAACCCTAATTTTTGCTCAACTAACCGAGTGTTAATTGACAAGCTAATTACAAATTTATTCTTTTTTGTTTGTACTGCTTTTTAGAGATTTATTTCTTTCACCTATGCGTGATAGCAATTGTGTAAGACTTGGTTGATTTGGTAGATCGACTACCGTCCATATCCATGACTTCAGTTGTTATCTCGTTCAGCATTTTTGACCGATTGGTTGGTGCTCGCGTCGCTTTGCTAGCTTGACATGTATGTGATGATGGGTCTTGATCATTGACGTTTCTTTTGATGGTGTGATGATTACGTCACAAATAGTAGTGAGTCGTGTGAAGGAGTTGTTGACATGTTCAATGGTCTAACTCCTTTTTATCTTTAACATTGAAGATCATCAGATGGTCGAAAATCATGTGATTCGAGAATAAATATCCCGAAAAGCCATCATCATTGAACACGCGAGCTGGTACAAAATCCCGTGCTCACACAACCCTTTGCTAATGGACACGACACTTCATTTAGATAGATGCAACCCTTTGTACTCTATAAATAGGGTTCAAAACCAAACATTTTCATGGTGAGGAGTGACATGCATGGTGGGCAATGTATAGTAGTGTGTGTGTATGATAGAGAGTGAAAATAGTATAGATTTCTCTAGTTCAAAGTGTTAGTGAGAAAAATGTATAAGTGATTTGATTCTTATTTTGATCACTAGATTTCTCCACAAATTCGAGCGATTGTTGTAAGAGTGTAATTGCAAAGCATTTATCAATAAAAGTTTTCATTCTTCAACATTCATTTGTTCGATATTCACAAAGAATAGCATCCTAGAGGATGTTCTGTACGAGTCGAGATCGAATTCAAAGTAGATGCAGGAATTGCGGGAATTGACAACTCCCACTAAAGAGTGGATACAATTTGATTAATTTTAGCTTTCACTTGCATACCTTAAAACTTTACTTTGTTTTCTACTTATACTTTCTATTTCAAAGATTATGATATGTCTATGTGTCATAATGAGTATTTCATCATGCGCCATTTATATTAACCAAGTTATATGCTTTTGAGTTAACTTTAAGTTTGATTTCGGGGTTAACAAGATTGTGTATAGTCACTGGATCTGTTATTATAATGTTGTTTAGTGAGCCAACATTTTTGGAGTGGTAACTTGTTAAATATGGTTATGTGAGAGCGACCCGTACTAAGCATAATATTATTGTTATCCAGGTTCTTATAAGTGTCATAATTCGTTTACTCTAGATCTAGAAAATTCATTTCATGTGTTGCTCTGTGGTGAATTATTGAATATTTGGGTGTCTAGAACCGTGTTTGTTGAAGTTATCTAGTGTATGAAATCTTCTTGATGATTTTATATGTTTTTCTCTACTATACTTGTTTTTAGGGAATATCCATATAATCTGCATCTTCTCTAATCTATTTATGCATCTGTCTATTCATCAGTCTATCATCCAAATCCTCCAATACAAATTATCTTATTTCTTTCTGTAACTCTAGTTGGTCCTTAGAACCGAATTCCTTCCCTGTGGGATCTATATCATTTAAAACTACATTGCAACTATATACTTGCAGTGTTCATCATTTTTCTATTTGATAAGCGGTAATGACAACACTTGTTCATATTTAGAACTTTTATCTTATCAGTAGAAAAGTGGGGAGCAAGGTTTTTGGCACCGTTATTGGGGATAAGGTTATTGGAACCAGTATAGTTAAAATCTTGCGAACAAGTTCTTGGAGCCGTTACCGGGGAAGGCAAGTGCCTTCTACAGATCAAATTGCCGGAGAACGGGCAATTATATTTAGTTGTCAATAGATTTAGTTATTTTTATTTTTATTTTTATTTTTGTTTTTAGTCTTAAGTATTTATATTTTATTATTAAAATATTTTTCTTGCTTATTCATTGACTTTTCTTTCTAGCGTGTGCACGCCAAGTACGCGTAGTTCGGGAGAAAGTTTGGCGTCTTTCGAATCAGAGATAGAGCGATTTGGTAGGACAAGAAAATGGAGAAATAAGAGACAAAGAAAAAGGATGGCTGAAGAAGAACAACAAAATGTTGATTAACCTCAACCAAGGTTCATGGATTATGTCGTTCTAACCATCAATGGTAACAATAAGGGAATTGCAAGACCACCCATTAATGCAAATCAGTTTGAAATCAAGATAGCATTACTTCAAATGATCAGCAATAATGTGCAATATAATGGTCTACCCAATGAAAATCTGAATGCTCACATCGTAAACTTTCTAGAAGTCTATGATACTTTCAAAATGCACAATGTTCTTGATGAAGCAGTTAAACTTCACTTATTTCCTTTTACGCTCCGTGATAAAGCGAAAGTTTAGTTGAATTCATTACTCGCAAATTCAATCACCACTTGGAATCAATTAGCCCAAGCTTTTCTGATAAAATACTTCCCTTTAGCCAAAATGGCAAGACTCATTAAAGAAATAAGTTCCTTTACTCAAAAGGATAGTGAATCCTTGTACGAAACATGGGAACATTATAAGGAACTTCAGCAAGTTTCTCCTCATCATGGTTTACCCTAGAATGTGATTCTGCATACTTTCTACAATGGAATAAATCATGCAACAAGAGGAGTGATTGATGTTATGGCTGCGAGATCTCTTATGAAGAAGACTAGTCAAGAAGCCTTTGATCTTTTGGAAGATATGCCAAATAACAATAGTATGTGGCTAGTGGAGAGAGCACAAGTAAGTACTACTAATCCTACTCATTCACATGCTACATCTACATCTTCTAGTTTAATTAAAAAGGTCAATAAATTAGACCCTATTTCTATTATGCAAGCACAAATATCTGCATTATCTCATAAGATAGATAATATGCATATAAGTAAGAGTAACCCTTTGACATGTGAAAATTGTGGCCAAATAGGACACAATGCTTTTGAGTGTAACTTTAATCCATGTGTATGGGAGCAATTAAGTTATGTTCAAAGTCAAGGAAATTCTTATGGCAATAATGGAAATAATTATAGGAGTTCTAATTGGAAGTATGGTGATAATCAACAAAAGAATTATCAAAGTAATGATAGAATAGGACAATTGGTAAATAAGATAGACAGATATCTGGAAGGAGTTTGTAATAACCAATCAGAGTTTGAAGAATGTTACAAGAAGTTAGAAAATAAGATTGATCAAATGTTTAAGAATCAACCATCTTCAATTCATAATTTGGAAATACAAGTTGGTCAATTAGCGAGTGCTATTCCATCTAGAGGAAAAGGCCATTTACTTAGCAACACAGAAGAAAGTCATAAGGAAAATGTGCATGATATAGCCCTTCGTAGTGATAAATTACTAGATAAATTGGATCCATCAAGTATGCTTGCTAATGATGTTGTTGAAGTGCCGGATGAATATCTGAGTAAATCAAATGATAAAGCAGGAATGGATGAACAACCTAAATCTGGAAAAGGTTAATCCCACTCAACCACCATTTCCACAAAGAATGAAGAAAAAGAATGAGGATATGCAATTCATTGAGTTCATCAACAAACATAAAGGTCTGGAAATCAATCTTTCATTCATTGAAGCCATTACATAGATTCCAAACTACTGTAAGTTTATTAAAGAACTTTTATCTCGTAAGCATAGTTTAGAAGGAATATCGAAAGTGTCTTTAACTGAAGATTGTAGCAAAATAATAACTGCTACAATGCCCACTAAACATAAAGATCTAGGAAGTTTCACAATACCATGCAAACTTGGAAACATTTCCTTTCCGAAATGTTTATGTGAACTTGGGGCTAGTATAAATCTTATACCATTATCGATCTTCAAAGAGTTGAAGCTTGATGATGAAGTTAAAAGGACAAATATGGTCTTGCAATTGGCCTACCAATCTATTAAACGTCCTTATGGCATAATCGAAGATGTGCTAGTTAAGGTGGATAAATTTGTTTTTCCAACAGACTTTGTTGTGCTAGATTTTGCATAGAATGAAAAATGTCCTATAATCTTAGGAAAACCTTTTATGCATACTGGCAAAGCATTGATAGATGTGTTGGAAGGTAAAATTAAGTTAAGGATAGGTGACGATACTAACATGGATAAGGCTGATAAATATCCAATGGATGAAGATATATGCATGAAACTTAACTTGATTGATGCTTGCATCCAAGAAGTTGTTAAGTTGGATTTCACCCATGAATATGAGGTTAAGAAGTTGAGAAACTCCATTAATACTTAAATCTCTTATGTTTTCCAATATATATATATATATATATATATATATATACATACATATATATATATATATATATATATATATATATATATATATACACACATATACATATATATATAC